>JAHWFP010014632.1:0-34067 GCA_023313725.1 Lithobius niger | reverse complement strand
TCAACTGCATAGATTGCTTATTGTACTAAGTTATTTCTTATGTTTTTCAAATAAAATAGTTCTGTCCACCGTAGAGGGGTACAAGGTAACGGAAGGGCGAGGCCACTGACACCGTCCCATAGAGGAAAAAAAAGGTGCAGAGAGACAGGGGCTCCATGGGAGTTTTGGTATTTTCCGGAATACTAAAAGTATCAATAAGTCCTACGGAGGAAGTGAGACAGGTCACAAGTAGAAAGTAGTCTGCGGAAGGTATGCAGGGAATTGGGAACTCAGGCAGGAGTTCCAGCATTGGACTACACGTGACGCGAAGAAAAACTTACGGCAGTGAAGTCGCGACCCAAGAGCTTGCAGTTTAAGCGAGTGGCCCCGAGTCTTGGAGGAACTGGAAAAAGTAAAAAACGGAAAGTCAACAGGAAGGAGATTGTGAATGATCTGGAAAGTCAAAACCAGGTCAGCACGTAGCCTATGCAGTTCAAGGGGGTCTAGGCCAGAGGGGCACAGACGATCAGTATAAGAAAGGTGCCGGAGACCAGGTAGAGACCGAGTGAAGCAACGCTGCACCGATTCCAATCGGTCAATGTCTTGAAGGTTGGGCGACCAGACGGAGCTGGCGTACTCCAGTATAGGCCGTACGTAGACTTTAAAAGCCTACACGCGTGTACGGAGATTTACAAGAGCAAAACAGCGATTCACAATATACAAACAGCGAAAAGCCTTGGTAACCAGCATTATACAATGGTGAGGTGGACTTAAGATCACTTGTGAACCTTACACCAAGGTCCGTAACCTGGGACTTGCATCAAGAATGTGGTTTCCAATGGAGTAACATGGATGCAAAGAAGGTCTTCCGATGTGAAAAGAGTGGTACTTTTCAATTGAGAGAGGCAGTTGCCAGTTAGTTGACCACTGGTCAACAGCAGCGATGATGGTTGAAAGATGATGGTGGTCCTCCAAGTCGATGACCTCCGTCCCAGCCTTCACGTCGTCAGCAACTTAGAAATTAGGTCAGAGGCTGGCTGGACAGAAAACAGAAGGTCTCTAACAAAAAGGACAAAAAGGATAGGTCCAAGCACAACCCCTGAAGGACCCCACTAGTGGTATAGAGACCAGAACACGTGGGCTGCGATTGCACAAAAAAGCACTCAGCCAACGCATTAAAGCAGCATCAAAGCCCAAGAGCTCGAGATTAAAAAAAAGCTTCTGGTGAACCACCGAGTCGAAGGCCTGTTTAAAGTCAAAGTAGATTACATCCGACGCAATCCCCAGGTCAGCTGCCAAGGTCCAGCGATCCAGGGCCTGCAGACGCTGCATTAATGAGAAAGGTGCCGGAGACCAGATAAGAGACAGAGTGAAGGAACGCTGCACCAATTCCAATCGGTCAATGTCTTGGAGAAGGTGGGGCGACCAGATGGAGCTGGCGTACTCCAATATAGGCCGTACGTAGACTCTAAAAGCCTACACGCGCGTACAGAGATATACAAGAGCAAAAAGGCGGTTAACCGCGAAAAGCCTTGGTAACCAGCATCATACAATGTGAGGTGAACTTAAGATCACTTGTAAACCTTACACCAAGGTCCGTAACCTCAGACTTAACATCAAGAATGTAGTTTCCAATGGAGTAACAAGGAAACAAAGAAGGTCTTCCAATGTGAAAAGAGTGGCACTTTTCAATTGAGAGAGGCAGTTGCCAGTTAGTCCAGCATAGAGTTCCTGATGAAGGACTCCATGATTTTACAGATGACAGATGTCAGAGCAATTGGTCGATTGTTCGAAGTAAGAGATGCATTACCCTTTTTGAACACTGGGACAACGATTGCCTCGGTCCACATGGAGGGAACAGACCCATTCAAAAGAGATGAAGAAAACAGAAGGGAAAGAGGATATGCAATTTCCCTGGTAATCTGTTTGTAGAAAAACGCAGAGAAGCCTTCAGGGCCAACGGCATGGCTCAGACGTTTTCGAAGAAGTATTTGTGACTGGCACTTTATTTTCTTACTGGTGATTTCATTAGTTTACATTGGTTACCCTTAAAGTAGGCTAAGGGGAAAAAGGGGGGAGGGGGGTAAATACAGCAATTAGAAATTGGGAAATGAAAAGATGCTAGATCAGTAGAAATTTCCACTGGGAGCATTTTTTTTCCAAGGGGTGCTTTGTGGGGACATTTTGGGGGGGGGGGTTGAGGGTGGTCGAGGCATTTTTTTCAGGGAGAATGGGGGCATTGCTTCTTAAAACTTAGAAAATGATTGTGGGAACCTGGTCAAACTTTATTGTACAGATCAGGAATATCTAAAAGGCTGTACACATTAACACAGAATTAGTTTGGTAATCCAGGTATTAATAATTTTGTGCCATTGATCAAAGCGGTCATCTTTCATGCAGATACACAAAAACCTTACCTTCTTCAGACTGTTTACTTTTATCGCTGCCGGTTTTTTCTGCAACACTGTTGCTAGATGACTTCTTAAGAGACTTTGTTGAAGCCGACACACGTACTTGGCTGCGGCTTTGTTTTATCTCGCTCACAGCTTTCTTTACATAGTTAAGAAATTCTTCTCCATGAAGATCAACAACGTCTAACTTTGAAGAGCCGATCAAGTTGGATACTACGTCGGCAACAACGGAAACAGTATCTTCAATGTCGGACGTTTTTTCATTTTCATCACCACTTAATGGTTTTTGTTTTTCTTTGCTGGACTCCTTGGGAGAAGGAGGACTATGAATAGACTCGTCGCCAGTTTCACTAGAACTGTCTTCAGAGCTAAAAGTCTTCGGTTCAATAAAGCTTATTGTTTTTGTCTTTACTTCAGAAACTTCTGGGACGACCACAGATATTGACGATTTCACAGAAACCAAATCCACTTCGTTAGGAGCAATTTCTTCATAATCGTCAATCACCACCACAGACTTAAAATCATCTTGTCCGTACTCTACATCTTCGTCATCCTTGATAGAACTGAGTTTGCCAGCGTCAGATAGCTTAACCCCCGAATCCTTTGTCGAAGTGGACATCTTATCATCCTCAACACTAATCTTAGTGGATTCGTTTCCCACTGAACCCTTGTCAGTTGACTCAGGGGTTGAAGTTTCTACCAGCTTAGGGCCGATTACTGAAAACTGCTGTGATTCAGTACTGGGCTTTACTTTTGAGCGTCTAGTTGAGTTTGGAAGTGACTCGCTGCCTGTTTGTGGTATTATTTCTTGCTCCCGATCATCTGACATTATTTCTAAACCATCAGCTGCTTTTTGCACTTTGATTGAGGATTGAGATAGGCCAGGAACAGCTGGTGAGAGCTGGTGTGGCTTTGCTAGTTTTGTAGGCAACTGTTCTAACACTAAACCTGTTGAAAGCTTCCTTTTGCTCTTGGCTGAACCGACAATTCCAAGATCAGAACCTGAAGCACCACCATGTTGCCGCTGATCTTCTGATGTAGCAGTTGAACTGGTCTGCTCATTATCTTCTTTGACTTGCGATTCGGATGGAATAGAAGAAAGTTTTCCATGCATTCGTGACGGAGTCAGATTTAACTCTTTGTCAGGTTGTGCGCTTGATGAAATTGGTTTTGTTCGTTTTTTAATAGCTGCGATAAAAGCATTCGACAACACTGACGTCTCATGATGATTTTCATCTACCTCTTGTAGGAAACGAAGTGTTTTTAGTTTTATTGCAGAAGGATCCTTGGCAGGGGCTGTTTTTAGTGGCTGCCGTGACTTTGAACGCCTAGCTGGTAATTGTTCAGGAATGACATCATCAGATTCCAATGTAGTATCAGATTTGTGTTGGGACACTGACACGTAGGATGTCCTGTTATCCTCGTAATCGCTGGATGAACTTAACTGGGCGTTGTATTTCTGGTATTTTAAAGATTTTGAAGATCTGTTCAGTGTGCAGTTTTCATGGCTATCAATCAGCAGCTTCACTGTTGGAGGCTGGAAACTGCGAACAGCCTCACGCTCTGCAAGTGCAAGCAAATGTTGTGATGGACTTTTCCTCCTACTGGCGGCAATGGGTGCATCGGAATTGGTATTTCTGGAATTTTGCATATCATTGCCAGAAGTTAGGTTGTAGTAAACCCCAAGAAGTCGAGGTGCTCCAATACCTAATACACCTGGTGCTATTGTTGCAGCAGTCTGTGGAGCTGGCATAGCAGAATTAGAGAAGGAATTAGACTCTTGAGAATATTCGATTTCTTTTAGTTTTGACGATTCTTTGCTGGAAACACCTTTTGAGGCCAATGAACCTGCACTGAGCTCTTTAGATTTTCTTTTACCATACTTTTCAGCCACTTTTCTATTTCGTTTAGTACCATTTTTTAAATTATCTCTGTCTTCATCATCAAATTTACCTGAAAGGTCTGTGTGATTTTCATTATCGCTTTCATTGTCTACTTCTAACTTAACCACTATTTCATACATGTCACGTTTGAAAGATTTTGAGTTGTCATCTTGCTTTAAAAAATGTGGCAAGGACACAACTTGTGTATTTGACTTTCTTCTTGATGAAAAGGGTTTCGTTGGACTGACACGTTCCTTTTTTTTTCTGTACACTGGACCATTGTACTGGTGCGTGAGGATCATGATACGTTGGTGACATACCTTCATCAGAATCAATTTTCTCAGAATTATGTTTATCCATTATTAACTGGCCTTCGCCTGCATTTTCTGTGGCTTCTGGTTTAGTCTTCTGGAACAAAGAATAAGATGATTTGGGTTCACGCTGCATTAATTTAATTGGTGAATCGTCATTGCTTGACAATTCTTGAACACCCCTTTTCACACCTTTAAAGTTGCTCACAGATTTTGATGAAGCTGTCTGCTGCCGACTTGATTTTCGCAATTTACGGCTTTTTTTCTCATCAGATGAAGATGGTGATAGCTGCTCTGATACCTCGCCTTGAACATTAAGCACTTTTACATTCTGGCCTTTTGCAATGCGAAATCTCAAGCAAACTACAGGTCTGTCATTGGCAGTCTGAGTGCAATTTTCTGCAAGATCTGATGTCGATGGTATAGCTGCAACTTCAGTGGTATGTAAACTTTTTGATGAATTATCTTCTTCTGAGAGACTTGGATCTGCGTCTGGTTCCTGTAAAGCTCTAATCTTGTTTATCTCAAGTTTTTCTTGAAGCTCTTCGTCATCCAACATTTCCATGAAATTGGCAAAGGTCTTAGCATCGAGTCGCCGTTTTCGTTTCTTCACCTCTTGCAACTCTCGATGCTGCAGAACATCCATCATCTTATTGAGAACTGGATGGGAACTCAGTGGCTTAATGAGTTTTGGTCTTTTCTTGTCCACCTTTTCACCTTTTGCACTATCGTTTCCATCTTTTGGACTAGTGGGGTGAAAAGGTTCTGATTGAAGTTCCATTTGATGTGGGAATGATTGAGCTTGAAAAGCTTCTGTATATTGCTTCATGATAAAGTCAAAATTGCGTTCACCACCTTCCTGCAAAGCCTGTTGAAGTCGCTGATCCCAGGAGATGTAGTTTTGGTTTGGAAGCTGCTGAAACCTTGACGCATTGGCACTAGTTCCTGAAAGCTCAATTGGAGATTCTGTTGTAGGAAAACTATTTTCGGTTTCGTAACGCTGTTGGGTAAACATTGGTGGTTGTTCGAAGGTCACGTCTTTATGAATGCTTTGCTCGCGCCTCAAGTTTGAAGTTGGAGATTTTTCATTGTAAGTCGACGCACCATAAGATGTGTTTCTAGAGGATTGCTTAGGAACAGATGTTACATCTGTGGCTTTTGGAACGGCATTTCTTGGAGTGTAGGGACCTATCCAGTATTTCTGGTTGAGTATGTCTTGTTTTATAGCAGAACTATGTCTATCTTTTACAGCTGTTGGTGTTTCTGCTTTTTCCCAGTTCGAGTTCTGTGATATATCCACCTTCGGCTGCGAAGGCACTGTCGATTTTGAATTTATTTCTTGACGAGCAGCAACATTTGTGGCCACAAACCTGGCTGAAAACATCTTGGGTGAGACGGAACGGTTGGCTTTAACTTCAGGTCTACCCGGAGACTGGGCTTTTAGACTCTGGCCAATGGCTGTGGCCTGTTGATACGGTGACGAATACATTACAGTTTGTACGTTTTGTGAAAAATTGTCGTCTGTGCCATGTAATGCTGATAACATCTGAGATGTTCGAAACATCATTAATGAAGGACCACTTTTCTCGAGTTTGTATACGAACTTCAGCCCCTCTTCTTCCAGTTCGTCCTAAAGAAGAATGAAAAAAGGTTGTAGCATCAATACAATTGAATACACCTGTGACCAATGTTATGGTTTGAGTTGGCTTAATTTACCAACTATAAGCCATAAGTCGAAAATGACCAATATTCAATAATTCACCAATATTCTATCTTAAAATATATAGACTCAATAAAGACGATAGTAAGTTTTCTTTAAGGCCAGATTTTAATTACGTGATTAGTTTACAATTGTCCTGCTATTTATCCTATAGCCAGGAATAAATGAGTATCAATAATTCATTAGAATTATTATAATTTCGTATTCACAAATACAATTCGGGATTTTGGGCCAGGTTGGATATATATATATATATATATATATAGGCTAATTACTAGCTTATATAGATAAGTTCTATATTCGGTTAATGTTACGATAATTCTATATATTTAAACGGTACTTAAGTTTGGATGTTGAGGTCTGAGCATGAGCAGCAAGGAGCACGTCTAGGAAGCAGCAATTCGGTCCGGAACTGGAGTCTGAATGATTTGGTTTGCTTTCCTCTTTTCCTTTTATACTTTTTAGGTGAAGAGGAATGTCATTTTCCACTACCTCATGTTACTATTTTTAGATTCTTTGCAACATGTTTTCATCATCCTACTGCATGCATTGTATCAGCCGCTGCATGCATTTGCATCGTCTTTCTAGAAGTTTTGCTATTGCTCATGCTGCATGACTAACCATGAATATTTTATCTAAACCTGTTTTTGCAATATTTCTTTCCCTATAGTGACTTGACTTGGATCTTTTAGACTCAGCCAATAAAATAAAAATAAAGTAAGGATTTCTGTGTGCTAGAAGTTTGATTAACATGTAATATATTAATGCGATTTTGATTAATGTTAATATTTATAATTGTTTATTAATTACATGATTAATTAACTAATTAATCGTTAACACCAATTTTAACGCAATGACTAATTTTATATTTGACAAACTACTAATACTAATGATGTGTTTTACAAAGTTAGAATGAAAGTGACAAGATTAGACCCTTAACCAATTATTACATTAACACACTAGTTCACAAGTGAAAATTAGATGCACGCTTACTTCCATCATGTAGTGGCAAATATGCAGCGTTTCTTTGGCCTGTCGCTACAGTTTAGTTTTTACGACACTGTGCTGGAGCCGTAAGAAAAAAAAAGTCATCCCTGATCAGAGGCATATGTTGTTCAACCCCAAGATTCATTATTTTTAACCTTGAATTGGATAAACCTTTTTGTGTGTTTCTTACAAGATGGCTGCTAACGTTTGTGGTCCCTGGCTTTCTGTTTTAATAAGCTTGCATGTTAAAGTTTAGTTGTGTGTCTCGGCTGAATTTCCAATCTTATTAAGACATTTTTCTTTAAGGAGAACGAAGAGAGAAGGAACGAATGATCTTAATTGGCCCTTCAAAGATGTCGTACATCATACTGTTTTTAATGTAAACTTAGGCCTAACTAGTATTAATAAGTTATTGCATTTAACAACAAAGTAGTAATTAAATTGTACTGTTAAATTACATTTTAATCTAAATTTGTGTAACTTGTAAACAAAGTACTATACTTTACGTTTGATAGTAAAAAGGGTGTGCTGGCCATTCAGCAGACGGCTTCCCTTTTGTACAGGTAATCCTTGCCTGGGGCCAGTAACCTTAAACCATACTCGACGGAGGATTATTTCAGCAGCATGATGAAAAGTAGACAACCTCCGAACAAAATATGCCCGCATCAATCACATACTGCCTGCTGCTTCGCATTAATTACATTTTATTATGTCCCATTAGTCATAAATACTTTCCAAATATGGCGGCGGAGGAATTACGTTGAATACTGGGGGACTATATTTGTCAGGACATTTCTCCCACCGCCATTTTTCTCGATCCACCACATTAAGCAAGGCCCCGAAGGTCTATTTACTTACCGATCATCAATCCCATGCTAAAAATCCGTTTTAAAATGTGGTGTCTAGGAGATTTTCTGTTCAATATTGGGAACTATATTTACTGCATCCTGCAAGTATATGATCCTTTGCACACTTACAATAACCATCCGTGTGTGTAAATGTACTAATTTTTAATCGTTTACTAATAATTACTACGAGATCTAAAAGACTACTGCAGTAACAATTAAAATTATTTATGCCTATAGGTCACTGAAGAAAACTTATAAGATACTAGCCACAAAAATTATCAATTGTGATGCTAAAATAAGAAAATCATTCTGGTTTGTGACGACGCAATCTTTAATTCAATGCCGTTTCGTATTCCCAAAGCCAACTGACCTTGTATTCCTATGCCGAGTCCCGTGAAACGGTGCGATAGTAACGTGCAAAGATGGAGATCTGTGCGTGGCTGTTATAAGGCAGGCCGAATGTGCCTTTAAGACAATCGAACGTTTAAGTGGCACTATCACCGATTGAAAGTTTGCAGAGCGCTATCTAGTACTATCTATCTTTAGCACTTGCTTGCACCAAGCAAAGGAATGCAACGAAACAACCAAGCCACAATCTCCTTAATTATTGATGAACATTTGGTACATCGTCGCGCACCTGGGAGCAGGCTGCAAAGATTAACAATACCACTGCCGCTAGATGGCACCATGATGTTTTCGTTCGCTTTTCAATGGGTGATAGTGCCACTTTAATCATAACGTGCCATTATGACGACAGCAGCTTTATATTACTTCTGTTTGCTTTAAAAGAGTACTCTTCCCTCGCTGGGTGACGTCAAACACAAGTTGCGTGTGTAGCATTAAAGGGACATTCCTCCCAGCGCCATTTTTTTCGATACTCCACATTAAGTACGGCTCCAAAGGTCTATTTACTTACCGTTAGTCTTTCCCTTGCTAAAATTCCGTTTTAAAATGTGGCATCTACGAGATTTTCTGTTGAATATTGGGGAGCTATATTTACTGTATCTGACACGTACACGATCCTTTGCGCGCCTACAATAACCTTGAAGTTTAATCTGTGTGAGCGCATGTACTAATTTTAATCGCTTGCTAATAATTACTATGAGATCAAAATCTAAAAGACTTATGCGGTAAAAATTAAAATTAATTATGCCAATAGATCGCCGAAACAAAGTTACAATATACTAGCCTAAAAAGTAAAAAAAACTATAATTGTGATGTTAAAATACGAAAATCATTCCGGTTTGTGACGACACAATCTTTAACTTGATGCTGTTTCGTACACTATTCCCAAAGCCAACTGAGATAGTAGGTGTGTTCCTCGCGCGAGGAACGCAGCTACTATTTCTGTTGGCAATGGTAAATGCGCGGAGGTGAGCTGCGGGAAGCTGTTGTGAGGCAGGCGGAATGTGCCTTTAAGTGAAAACCAGATTTGACTCCCATTGCTATCGATGTAATAACACACTTTTCATTTAGCTTTTTTACCTTTTAGTTATGTCGGGACTATGCTATTAACACTGCTCACCGTGCTGTCCACGAGTAAAATGGACAATTTTGGGTCTGTCCATGACTTTTTTTTGAATATATTGACCCAGGAAAATGGATTACCTATTGGTTTTGCCTCATACGCTGTTCTACCCCATATGAGTCCACTTTACGTAATGACTTTTGAATTGAGTTGATATTCCCCATACTGGAAAAGTTATGTGTGTCTCCATGAACACGACTCTGTCCCTGTTTTATCAATACACAGGATTTACTGGTGGGGAGGTAAAGAGACTTTCCTGGTCCCCGCCAGGCAAGCACAAGCCACAACTTAGGTTTTCATAGGCTTTCTTGGCTCCGGCCCTACAGTTGTAGCAGGTGGATGGGGAGGAAAGAGATCGACAAAAAAACGGGACCAAGACATAGATCGGCCAACTCCTTTCATATCAGGTATCAAATCCAAAGTTTTACTTCTATTATAACCAAAAGAGGTCAAAAGTAAAATGCTGCACATTATGAATAATCTGTAGATAAAATGATGAAAAGATGCTACATGTGATAGGGCACCATCAAGCGTTTTCGCAGCACAGTATACACAGAATTCCAAAATTAAACAAGATGCACTAACACTGCATTAGTAATTCGACGTGTCGTATGGTAGAATACAAAAAATCTGTAATTGACGTATGAAGTTGGAACGGCAGACATACCAACAGGACATTATTAAAAAATCTGAATGTGCACATTATATTAAAAAAATTGTCTCGTAACTTTTGCTACTACGATACCGCAAATGAGCCAGAAATCTTGTGTGCGACGATGCAATCACTGACCAGACAAGTTTTCATCGGACGCTGATATTGTTGTTTTTTTAAAAAAAAAAAAAAAAACTGAAAGCTTCGTTGTTGTACAGTTTCCCCGTACGCGTTGTTCTTGTTCATCAGACTTTTACATTTTTTAAATCTTCGAACACCATATTTCATACATTCAGCAGGTAAATTGGTGGGAGGGGGGCGGGGGTAGTAGGAGAAATCATATTGCGCTGAGGGTACGTCAGGTTGATTATTTAAATTTATTTACACTTTTTAGGTGCATTAACAAAAGTTAAAATATTCACACGAAAATTGTGACAAAGTCCACATTGAATATAACACTGCAATTTCATGTGGCCAATTTTTGTTAGGCTACTCAATATACAAAGTACTTGTTTTACTAGCGTTTTATAATTATCTTTATTATTATTTGTAATTTTAAATCTGTGGTTAAAACTAATGTCGAACCAATAAAACTTACGCGAGTCTTCCTGTTACGGATTTTAAAAAAAATCTGAAAGTCAGAGGCCATTAGGAATATCCCGCCCTTCCCTCCCTCTGGCCAGTCCGCCACTGTGAAAACAGGACATTCGCTTTGCTCACTCGTTCAATAGGAAACAACACCACAAATACGCGTAATAAAATACTGTAATATATCGCACCCGAAAAGCAGCGAGGATGGCGCAGTAATTAACAGCATAGGTCTTATACGAGCATCGCATTCATTGTACCGTCCAGATTCAATTCGGATAGAAATTCGCTGAATACCATCCAGATCACCGCAAAGGTAAGTGATGACTCACTTTGTGTTGTTCTGCGCCATACGAGATAAGCCATCTCGACGTACACGATAGCCTCTAACCGACCGCAATGTTGAAGAGCTGACTTGCCGAAATGCGCAGTTACACGCCGCAATTTTTCGTATGATGGGCGTTTAGCGCACACCTTTACGCTGAGGAAGCGGTGACGTCAGCCACTGATCGTGTACTATTTGACGTCGGTTTTTCGCTCAGAGACCTTTTTAGAGGTTAGCGAACTAAAACCGGACTAACTAAATTAACTACAGCATAATAACTTGTGTGCTGGCACACTGCAACTCACCCACCCGCATACTTGAATTTCGTCGGATGAGAATTGAACAAATGTGTCTGGCTTTTGAGGAGATATCGCTGATGTAAATCGGCTACCCCCGTTTTTTGGCCACAACCACATTAATTCGACGTGTGACACGTCGAATTAAAAAAAATATATCTATACCAATATCTAAGGCAAATTTTCGACAGTCAGCAATCTGGATATGTAGGTTCAGAAAAATCACGTCACTGTCATGTTCGATCGTTTGCACGATCGTCTTTTTGCTTTTTTTGTAAGCGACACGGCATTTTTAAAAGTGATTGTAAAACTTACGAAAAAAAAAACTTTTCTCCTGTTACCATAAATGAGGTCAAAAGCCAAATTTTTTTTTTTTTGTAAATGATCCAAGAAGCAAAGTGCACAAAGTTGTAATTTTCGAAAAATAACGACCATTTTTTTTTATCTTAGTGATAAAAGGTAATGTTTTTCGGTCAAATAATGTTAAATGTTTAAATTTAATAACGAGCCAAGATTCGAAAAGTTTAGTTAGAACCATGACAGGATGTCATCGAAGCATTAGTAAAGACATAGCCTCAACCTCCCATGTTAGAGCAGAAATTTCGATGCTTAATTTCTCCGCTAGCTTTCAATGTTTTCCACTCAAATTGTGTATCATTAAAAACCAAAACTGGTAAAAGGAACCGCCAAGATCCAAATGGTTCGGCCCTTCAAAGGAGTGATAATATAGCGCTAAGTTAATCTGTACCGACTAATAGTTCGAAGGTTAAATGAAAACTACAATATTGCTACTTTTGGTAGCAATGTTAAAGTTTTCATTTAACGTCCAAATTATTATTCGGGGCGATTAACTCGGCGAATGTTTTGGTGTGTTGGTATCACTCCTTTGAAGGACTGAACCATTGGGAACGTGGCGGTTCCTTTTGCCAGTTTTAGATTTTGATATGATATCACTTTTTTTTTTTCTAAACTGTGTATTAGATTCAACTCAACTAGTCTGCAGATTTATAATAATGTGCCACGTCAACAATAGCTTGAGTGGCCATTTTTCCAATATTTTAATTTCGTATCACTCCTTGAGAGGCCGAGCCATTCTCAACTTGGGGTCTCCTCTTTATCAGTTTATGATTTTGTTGTCATTTAAAAAAAATATATTTAATTCATATCACTCCTTTGTGTGGCCAACCAGTCTTAACTTGGTGGCCTCTTTCCACTTTTTTGCTTTATTTTGACATTGATTGTTTTTCGTCAATTGACCGTAGACACTTTCTTTGGCAACGTTGTTTAAATTTGTGACGACACACTATAGCGTGTGTCTAGATACGCACGCCGGTTACACATTGTCATTGTCCAAACTTCGCCCATCCAATCAGAGACGATGCCGACAATGCTAACCATGGTTATAACAATACTTTCGTATACTTAGGCGCCCTCCCACGCCATTCCCGTTACACCCTCAGGCTGTAAACCAAAAAAGGTTATGTAGTTCGTATCGTACTGCATCCATTCGTTCACTTTCATTGCGGGAAGCCTTCCCGTCATCTTGGTACCGATGAATAATCACCCTGTGGAAATTAACATGGGAATGAGCGGACTAGAAGAAACTAGAAACTAGTAACACGTTTGCAACGTTATTGAGGGTCAGATTTTACAATAACAGCCGCTTAGCAGACCTTCCTACACGAGTTAATTTTTGTCAGGTTGGTCATTGCTCACCATTTTACCACTATTTAAGCTTTTCTACCACATTATTATTTTTCCTCAAGTACCTGAAACGTGCCCAACTATGCTTCAGGATATTCGACACTGACGCTGTGGCGTCGCGCTTTAATGGTTTACAACGTCGACAATTGAATTGATGTGATGTTTGTTGCTTAAATTAGCGCTACACACTAGCGTGAGTCTAGATATACGCTTTATTGGACTTAGTGAACATGTATGTGTGCGAACTTTTATTAATTTCCAATTTGTCACATCGAAGATCTGGACTTGAACTGGCATCACGATTTTTATTTTTGGCTGCTGCTGCTTGTTGATACGACTTTTCTACTCTGTCAACATATCAAATTATTAGTCCTATAAAGCTGGTTCTTAGCAATTTTTGGAGGTATTGATGTACCCTTTCCATAAGATCTTTTTAATTTGTCAAGCGGTTCAGGGGTTACGAAGTTCTAAACGACCAGATTCATTATTTTAAACATTGTTCTTATGCAATAATGCCGATTAGCAAACTCCAGCTGCAAGACGTAGACTGAAGATATTAAGAGTTTGTTTCCATTTTGGTTTGTACAAAATATTAAAGCAAGCTTATCTAAACTGCATGGTACGCCAAAGCATGGACGTGTATACTATTACACAACTCTCCAGCTCCCATGGCCAAAGTAGCACGAATTTGAAAACAAAAACAAGGTCGTTCGATTATTAAGGTAGGTTTAACTGATCCAAAGTCAAAACAGCAATGGAATACAAAATAATAAACTTTCCTATAAGGTTTCAGGTACTGCAGTGTTGCTGTACTGTTTAGTCCACGTGAAACCTTACTGATGTATCCAACCATTGCACACGTAAATACAATTAAAACCAGAGCCCACATTTCAAAACTTTTCATGTCCAAACAAACGAAAAATAATGTAAGGCTGTACACACGACTACTTTCTTGGCTAAATTTTGTCAGTGTCCTTCAGTCACGTTGTCTATTTTCCGTTCACCACCATACTGATGATACATATACCATTTTCCAAGATTTTGAAGCATTTTTCCAGGCAACACTGCAGTATCTGAAACCTTACAGGAGTTTATTTGTGTTCCTTTGCTGTTTTGCTTCGGAGCAGTTGAACCTTCCCTTAAGCATCAAACGAGTTCTTTTTGTTTTCCAATGGTATTTTTGTTTTGAAGAAAAACTTAATATTTACCTTTGCACCACTAATGGGTTGAAATTAGTCAAAAGTCAAATGTCACTACTGTAATGTATTAATGATCTGCGGATCAAGAGCGTTTGATATCAAACGTGACGGGGATTTAAATTCTCCATCCCACCCCCCAACCCGACTGCTACTTTTTTTTGGCACTATTGAAATCAAATGTGTCAAAAGTCAAACCTTATAATTGATTAATGATCTGCGGGCCAAGAGCTTTAATTTGATATCAAACATGATAGAAATTGATTTTATGCCTTGGTCCTATCTTTATATCTGGCTCTTATCTCATCTCCTCACTTCTCCACACCATTCCTATAAACGTGAGATTGGAACCAACGATGATTGGATGAGGTGGCAGCTGCTGTGGAGGGAGCTCAGGTTGCTGGGTTGGAGGAAATGGTTATTGCTGTGATGGAGTGAAATCGTAGTGGGTGGAGTGTAGGAGGGGTTTGACGCAGGAGTGTAAATTTAAGGTGGGGAAGGACTACGGGAGCTAGAAGGAATCTGGGTGGGGCGTAAGGTGAAAAGGGTGATGGAATAAGATTACCTGTGGGTGAGGCTGTATTATTTGGAGCGTAGGCTGGGAAGGTGTGTAAGGAGAGGAGTATGATAAAGATGGCGATGTGGGGTGATGTGGTGGCTGGGAAGTTTGTGATGGTGAGGGAGAGAGATTGGGGGGATAGGGACTGGAGAAGGGGGATTAAGGAGGGGTGGAGAAAGGAGCTGGAGTGTAAGTCTTCAGCGGTTAGGTATTGTAAGGAGAAGGGGAAGATAGGTTGGGAGGGCTGCTGTAGGGGGGATTGGTGAAGTTTCCTGTTGTTCAGGACGAGCGGCCCTTTACTAGGTAGTTGTCTGGAAGGGGAGGGGAAGATGACATGACGTGCAGTGTCTGGAGAGAGGTGGAGGAAACGTTGGTGCATGTACTGTTGGACTTGGGGGCTGGAGGACCTTCCAGTGAGGGAGAAATCGGGGGCTGGATGGAACAGGAGGCTGTCCAGTGGCTTCTGGAATAAGGGTATTCTCCTGGTGTGGTGGAGTAGAGGGCATACGATTGATCCGGGAAAGGTTGGATTTGTGCGTTGCGTGTGGTGTTTCGGGTTTGCGGCCTGCTTCAAAAGGGAAACCCGCAAGCATTACCATAATGCTTTGCGTTGTGAGCAAAACACAGGCAAAGCAATATGAGAGGTATTGGTAGCCGCAACTACCTCCAGGGTCTCTTGCAGTCGTGAAAGAGGTGAGATCCGATGTCTAGTTAACTTTCTAATCTACGGGGACACCTAAATACACGCACATGTCATCTTTCGTAATGGTTGAAGACAAGTATACCGTTTTCTTTTTAAATCGGTGTTATTAATATCGTAAGTGAGTGAGGTATCATCAGTGACAGCAATACCACATCAGAAATAGATCGAGAGTAGGAACTTCTGCGATCTAGGTAAAGGAAGCAACTGACGGGTACGCACCGACAGATGCATGCCATCCTTAACACAGGTTGTCTGCTATTGAAACAAAATAGTGAATGGATCTTCTAACAACACTGAATGTTTGAGTGTTTTTTGAGGGGGAGAGGTTGGGGGGTGGGGCGTGGTTATGGCGCACACTATCCCAGGAATTCACCGGTGTATACCAGTTTCACGGAACTAACTACACCCATAACTACAAGACTTTCTTCTACAGATTTCGAATCACTAGAAATTGGTTGTTGTACATGGTATATAGCCGTTTCGCCATGGCTAAACTGCATCTAATCACAAATCCGTTCTAATTACGAATGCAAATTTAAACTTCTGCAATTTTCTTTAAATAATATTTTGATTCTGCGAAACGGGATTTTGCATAACGGAATTCCCCTTTCGCCGGCTTTTAATCAGGGCTCAATTTTCGGCAAAACAGGATTCAGCTTAACGCCCTAATCAACTTTTGGTATACAACTAGTTTCTTCAAATGGGTCTACTATGTGGGCTACTATAGCAACTAAGCAAAGAACTAACCTAACGTGTCATACCCGCACTACAAAAAATCGTTATGTAGAATTACTCTCCAAACCAGCACTGAAACTCGCACCCTGATCCGTTTAGCATCAGGACACAGTGGCATAACGAACTTAGGCTGGGCACCTACAGAAAATTGTATTTGCCTCCCCCCCTCCCCAACAATTGAAACACTTTTTTTCAACAAACATGCGATGTGTGCCAGCAATACATTCTAGGAAACTTATTTTTTTCTCAAGCGGGGGAAGCCAAAGAAGATATTAATAATGAGGTCCAAGAATTCAGTTGGGGATATAGGGAGGAAAATGCAAGTCCCACGGAACCGTGTAAAACAAACCCTTTTTTAGTAGTGTTCGCACCTTGCCCTCACCCCCCTCCCAAAAAAAAAACCAGGGGCACGCTACTAATGTATCCTAAGATTCTTAGGAGCCAATTATTTTTTATTTGGCCAGATCCATGGACCGTTTTCTTTACATCAGAGAACGGTACGAAATTACTTCAGAACTAACTTGGCACTTAACTTTAAAATACATAATGAATGCTGCAATACGTTATCTGATCCTTACCGTTTTGTGCAATGCAACTTGAGCCTTAGCGCAGTCTGACTCAATACGCAGTTTACTGCAGTTGTATTGCAGCCGAAACATCCCCCCCCCCCCTCCGGTGAAGTCTGGGCCCCTATGCAATGGCACCGTGTATACCTGTACGTTACGCCACTATCAGGACATCAAGACGAACAACTACGGTGAGCTGTTCTTTTTATTATAATGTGCAATTAATATAATTACGTTCAATTAATATTCTACAACCCTGGCTTTACTAAAATGGTCAGATAACGGAAGCCAAGAAAACTGGTTATAAAGGAATTAAGAGCATGACTGCGTTACGAAAGAGACTGAACACTTTTTAGTAACTTGTACTTAATAACGTATTTCCTTAATTGACACTATTCTCACACCCAGTTAAAAGTAAAAAATAATAATATCGACGATTACCCGCGGATCACAAACAGACAATCTTTATAAGATAATGGTATAATTTTTACATTATAACAACAATCTGTGTTTAAGGTTTGTTGTTATTGGTTTTTTGTTTCGGTGTTGCTGTAAATTTAAAGCTTTCCTCGCAGTATCCCCATCCCTTCAGAAGTAGATTGTCCGCCATTATTCTGATGAAGATTTGCCAGGCGAGTTTAATCGCTAGTTCCGACTTCTGGTTAAAGATGCGGTGAAAGTCGTTCCTTGGTGGAAGTCTGGTAGTAACCAGTAAATTCGGGCCATGGGAACTAGCATACCCAAACCTAACCCGCATAATAGCAATTACAACACGGTAAACAATGCCAGTGCAACCAAGGTGCAGCAACACGTGGTGAAGTTGGCCTAACTTGCCCTAATCAACCGAACCTATAACTAGGAACCTATAGGTAAGTGTGATGCAAGTAGCTTTGACTTGTCTACATTGTACGTTGTATTAGCTGTTGTACAAACGTGACTTCAAACACCACATTAAAGAAATAAAAGGGTGACAAACCATAAGTCGATATGTGCGCATAAGCAAACGTGGCGCGTATGAATTATTCAGTTCATCGAATTATTTATACATATTCGCACATATTCTTCAAAATACGCTAGTCCCCCCCCCAACCCCCACAAAAAACTTTCTACATTCAACATTAAATTTTCGGTTATTATGTAGTTTATCCGAACCACGCTAATTTTTTTACGCCCATTTCTACTAAACTTTATAAATTTATCTCAATTAGATCGAATAATTTTTAGTAACTAATCAACAAAGAAAACGAAATTATTTACTCCCTATTACACTTATTAGGCTTACCCTTCCATTTACGCCCTGATGAGTGCAGCCAAACTGGTCCAAGTTTGTCGGACGAAAAGAAAAATTACATATAAGGCCGTATACACCATAATATCTGCGGATTTGCTGGATTCGGCTTCAGCCATTCACATTCGACCAAAAAAATTTTTTTTTTTAAATAGTAATCTCTAATCTAATTAAAATAATGGTAGTTCATGATGCGGAAAGATGCAAGAGAGCCTGTTAGGCTGGCATCACCAAGCATCAGTCGTCACACACAATAACACATCGAACGACACGTTGGTTTGTGATCGTACGCAACAAATGACAGGCTGTAGCGATACTTTCGTTTATTCATTGTTTACCATTCGCCTGATAAATCCCGGGTTTATTGTTTATGATTTATCTAGCAATTTACGGACGCTACCACATGTGTTTGTTTTTGTATCTCATGGCTTTTTGTGTGGTAAATTTAGTTAGTTTTAAGGTTAGACCAGTAAAAACCCAAAACCAAAACAGGTGTAAGAGAAACAGGATTCCCTCCCCCCCCGCCAGACAATGAGGAGTTCTCGCTTTTTTTTAAAAAATTTCCTCTCCCCCCAACCCCCTCCCCGGCCGTCTAACTTGGAGAAAAGTTGTAATAACAGTAATAACATGATTATTTGGACCCTTACTAATCATGCTATGAAATAATTATGTCACTTTTTCGAATGCTGGAGAGGGAAGAGATCTAAAAAAAATTGAAAATAAGAATAGGAGAAAGACTACACTGTCGACCAGCAAGCAGTTATAATTATGTTTATTTAGTGTACCATGTAGGAAGTCTGTTTTTATTTTTTAAATTTATATTTTAAAACGGTAGCCTAAAATAACTTTTAAATTTCATTCAAAATTTTGAATTTGAAAATAATTTTGACGATGAGATTGATAATAACACCAACTTCCTGTTTACACGACTAGCTGGCCTATTGGACCGGTTGGGTAAGGGGTGGGGGGTTATCCCCTCCTCCCAAATATGGAAATGAGGTGACACACCTCTCGTTCCCCCCCCCCATGGGGACCCCTGCAAAGCAGCTAAGTTTCCAAAAAAGGCCGGCCTTTGAAAGTAGTGATAGCATTCTACCAGGCAAATGCCGCCAAGGTTAACCCTATTAACCAACAAATTTATCGCATTTTGTCCTGTTCGTTCGTTTTTTGAGCCAGGAGTGATTATGTAAACTAAGACGGATTGCATAAATATCAATGTCTGAACCCTAGATTGTAAAGCTCTAAGTTTCTGCTGTCTAAGAAAAGAGTTATACAAAGAAATTAATAAAGAGGGCAATGAGCCAAGTTTGCTGGTTAATAGGGTTAACTTTGGCGGCCTCTACCTGGTTGAATGATATCACTACGGTACTTTCAAAGGCTGACTCTTTTTGGAAACTTTGTGGTTCTCTTATACCAGTTTTGGTTTTGGGTGGATATCACAACTTTCATAGGATTTAAACTGCACGAAACATCTCGCCTGATTTCATCTACACTTTCGTTGGGAGAATGTTTATAATACATACAGGGTGTAACAGAAATGTATGTCACAAATGAAGGGGCATGTTCTATATAACAAACTGATGAAAAAATTCCATATGAACATATATCCGGAAATGCACCCTTCTCGACAAATTTTTCCTTTCAGGGATACATGTGCACATCCAAGATCCAGGGCGAAAGTGGTGAAGGCTCAAATAACAAAATTTAGGTGTAATTGTGGTTTTTTCCTGTTGTGGTTTCCCAGAGCCACTGATTAGGTGGGAGGGCCCATTCTCTGCCCCCTATCAATAGTTATGACCCGACTGAAACCAAGTTTCAACTGCTTGATACTGGTACTTCACATGTTGGGCATTAGCTTACGCCGCTTTCGTCCTGGATCTTGGATGTGCACATGTATCCCTGAAAGGAAAAATTTGTCGAAAAGGGTGCATTTCCGGATATATGTTCATATAGAATTTTTTCATCAGTTTGTTATATAGAACATGCCCCTTCATTTGTGACGTACATTTCTGTTACACCCTGTATGTATTATAAACATTCTCCCAACGAAAGTGTAGATGAAATCAGGCGAGATGTTTCGTGCAGTTTAAGTCCTATGAAAGTTGTGATATCCACCCAAAACCAAAACTGGTATAAGAGAACCACAAAGTTTCCAAAAAGAGTCAGCCTTTGAAAGTACCGTAGTGATATCATTCAACCAGGTAGAGGCCGCCAAAGTTAACCCTATTAACCAGCAAACTTGGCGCATTGCCCTCTTTATTAATTTCTTTGTATAACTCTTTTCTTAGACAGCAGAATCTTAGAACTTTACAATCTAGGGTTCAGACATTGATATTTATGCAATCCGTCTTAGTTTACATAATCACTCCTGGCTCAAAAAACGAACGAACAGGAGAAAATGCGATAAATTTGTTGGTTACACCCTGTATATTGAAATGTGTTAACGTGATTAAGAATGTAAGTTAGCTGATACTGCTCCTAGGTTTTGGTTAGGTTTAGGTTTGTTAGCAGTTTGTGTACAATTCTCGACGGGCATACGCTGTTTACAAAATCAAATTCCAATGAACCATTATGCATCACAATAAAAAAGGCAAGTAGCCAGCGTAGCCAGCGTGCCAGCATAGCCAGCGTGGCCAGCGTGTCGTAGTCGGGGAATCGGTGTCTGACGATACTGTGGTTGAAAGTGGCGTTCCACAGGGCTCAGTTTTAGGTCCATTGTTATTCACCATTTTTTTTAATGATCTATCGCCAACTTCTGCAGGTGTAAAATTGTGAAAATTTGCTGATGACGTTAAACTCCACTCTGCAATGAAATCAAAACAGAGTCACAATGGTATCGTACATGAACTTGATGAACTAAAAAACTAGTCAGATCAATGGCAGTTGCCGATTTCGGACAATAAATGCAAAGTGTTGCACATCGGGAGTAAAAATCCATCATATAATTACTACCTATCGGATTCAAAACTGGAACCATTAACTACTGTCAAGGACTTAGGTGTCTGGCTTTCTACGAATCTAACGTGGACTCACCACTGTAATTAAAATAGCAATGCAACGAGCAGCTATTATCAGAAACTGTTTCACTTCTAAAGATGTCCCAACTTTACTGTGGGCCTTTAAAGTATATGTCCGTCCGCTTGTAGAATACGCCAGCCCCGTTTGGTCCCCGTCACTTGGAGGAGACAATCTGAGGTTAGAAAGAGTGCAGAGAGTGTTTACCAAACTTCTCCCAGGGTTCCGAATTATACCATATGCAGCCATACTGAATAAGTTGAAAATTGATTCTTTGGAACTACGCCGGGTAAAAGCCGACCTGTCATTCACATATTGTTTGTTGCATGGTCTCCTGGATTATGATCCATCTTTCTTCTATGATGTTAATAGAGAGGGACGGACCAGGGTCACTCCCTGAAATTGGTTAAGAAACCCTTCAGATTAAACTGCAGAAAATACTTTTTTCTAAATCGAGTCATTAATGTTTGGAATGCTTTACCTGATGATGTTGTCACGGCACCCTCTATAAATTGTTTTAAATTCAGACTAAATAAGTGTAACCTACTACCATACATATCAGACTATTCCTAATGTTAATTTTACTATATTGTTGTACAGATATTTAAATCTAGCTACATGTATTTGTTGTCACTTAATGTTGGTAAGATATAAGCGGTTTCTAGTAAAAGCCCTATCTTACCATTTTGCTAACTTACTCGGCAAATAAACTTTTATTATTATTACATAAAAAAAAAATCCCATAGTCAGACGAATACACAAAAAAAAAATATAAAAATCGCAACTAATATTTGAACCAAGACCATACAATGGCGAATCAATTACAAAAAAAAAACAAAAAAAAAAAAAAAAATTTTTGGGGGCCCAGACAAAGGGCATTTTTCTTCCAATTTGTCTTGGGCATTCTTAAAACCATTTACTAAATATCAGTTAACCGCTTCATTAGGGATCCTATTCCAACAGTTTCCCGATCTATCTGAAGAGTTTTTAGTGGTGTTGTAATGGATTCATGATATTTTTATCTTCCAATCGTTGCCACACCCAGAGCGCTCATTTAATTCAACGAGACTGTTCCCACAATTCCAGTTGATATCACGAATGATTTCAACACCATTATTAAAGCACCCCGCTTTCTCTGCCACCGCCAGGAGTACATAAGACCAACTTGGTATGTCAAAGTATCACGAATTAGAAAACAAAAAAGAATCGTTTGATGTTTAAGGTAAGGTTTAACTGATCCGAAGTCAAAACAGCAAAAGAAAACAAATTAACTTGGCCTCTAAGGTTTCAGATACTACATACAGTGTTGCTGTGCTGTTTAGGCCACGTTGAAACCTTACTGCTGTATCCAATCATTATACACGCAAATACAATTAAAACCGTAGCACAACTTTCAAAACGTTTGATACCGAAACAAAGGAAGAACAATGCGAGGCTACACGCTCGACTGCGTTCTGGGCCAGTTGTTTCAGTGTTCTTCAGTCAAGTCGTATACTTTCCGTTCGTCACCTTATTGATGATACATACATCATTTTTCAAGATTTTCAAGCCCTTTTCCACCCATGGGATTTCATTATTGCTTTCCACGATATTTTCTGGTTTTCAAGGACTCGTATACGAACCCTAAACCATGCGCAATGGCTGTTTGCCGTGACATCACCATGAGTTAGCCAATGACGAACGAGAACAACGGCTGTTTGGCCGTCTGATTGGACTAGCCCAGTCACGTGATATGCACGTCACAGCAAACAGCCATGGCGTGTGGTATAAATTACCTGTAGAGTTGTGCTAAGCATACTAAGACGACGATATTGCAATCTCTCAGAATACCCAACATCAGCCAATCCAACGAATTTCTTAGTGACACGCTTTTGGTATTTTTCAATTGCAATAATGTCTTTCCTGTACAAGTCATCTCAGAATGGGTTACCATACTCCAAGATTGGGCTGATGATAGACAAAAACAATTTTAAGTATACACATGAGGTTCTCTGGCACTAACTGATCGATTAAGTTGGCGCATGAGAGAATTAGCCTTACCAGTGACTATGGAACAATGACAAGTAAACGTTAATATGGAATCAATCTGAATTCCAGAATCAAAATTCTTATACCCCAGCTGTAAAATCTGGTTGTTCCAAAAATAAGTCTTGCAAAAATTTTTTCTACCGAAATGCATGACAAAAGTTTTGGAAATGTTAAGAGGCATATAATTTTTCGAACACCAAGCCTGTGTAGTATCAATGAACCGTTGAAAATTACCACTTAGTGCTGCCCTTACAAGCCTTAGTGTCATCTGCCAATTTACTGTGTAGAACATTATTGTCAAGTGTAAAACGGTTAGTAACCAAATAAAATGGAAAAGCTTGGGTGCAAGAATGGATCCCTGTGAGTTAATTAGTTATCTTTCTGCTTGCTGGTGTGCTACCAAAGTATTCTGATGTTGCGACTCTGGCTTGTTCAAAGAACGTTTCTGCAAAAAGCTCCATACCATTTAATTTATGATCCTGAGATTTTAGACTTCCTGCAGACACCCCTGAATAAGGATAATAACCCCTTCCACACTACAGGAAAAGTCCACACTTGCCCCGGGTCCGAGCCTGACCTTTCCACAATGGACTCCGATTCGGGTCCGGGCTCAACCCCGCCTCTCAACTCAAGTACTGCTCGCGTTCGGGACTTGAGACGCCGATTACGACCCCGTGTTTCAGTGTAAAAAGGGTCAGAGCGCGGGCACGCACTTTAGGGAAACGTTTTGACTATGGGAACGCTGATAGGCAATAGTGAGATAAAGGTAAAGCAGGAGGAGGGGACGGGAGAGGCAGGGGTGAAAAGAACAACGATAGCGCCGAAAATGTTGCTGCGAGAGAAATATTAACTAAAGTCCAGACCTTGGACGCCATGTCGGGGTTCAGTATGGAAAGGCGTATATGGACGGAAGGGTGGCGGGTTTTGCCTGTGGGTACAAATCGGGGCACAAATACCAAACGCGCGGTTCGGAGTTCAATGCGGAAGCGGTATTAATAACGGTTGTAAATAAAACCTTGGGAGTTGGAGGTTTCCTGGGAGGTTTGATGCTGTACCTGCCGAAGCAGGTACTGACTGGTAATCCCACACCCCTCAAGGTTGGGCTGCCCTGGTCTCCTAAACTGAAATTACTCGCAGTAATCAGCTGGTGTGTCTATTACTTTACTTATTTGTAGTTTCGTACCACTTCCCGTTTTTCCGAATGAGGTTCATTCTATTCGAATCTAGGAAAAAAAAAAAAGCCGCGGTAAAAAAGTTTGGACAAAAATAACCAAAGGACAAAAAGCCGCGGAAAAAGGCCGAGAAAAAAGCTGTGGTAAAAGTCTGGAAAAAAATACCAAAGGGGAAAAACCGCAGAAAAAAAATAGTAAAAAAACCTGTAGTAACCTGGTGAAACTTCCTTTGCGTGCCTGGTGAAATTCGAGCCAAGGTAACTGACCTAGTCTAGCCCAACTATAATAAAAACAAGACGAAAAAAAACAATTTGGCTTTTTTTTCCTATGGCTAATTTTTTGCAGGTTTTTTTTCTGTAGCTTTTTTCCGCTGACGAACTTCCCTATACGATCGAGACATTGGACTGTTGTGCTTGAGCAAACGAGAAATTATTCGTGGTTAATCGCTTGGATGTGATTTAATACAAAAGATGGTTGCGGCAGGTAACAAATCGACTTTTTTATTTGTCGCAATTCGTAACGTATCTTGCGTTTTTGTTGGCAGTTAATTGAAATTAATATTAATATTAATCAGATCTTTGACTGAGGGGGGGGGGCGGCGTACGGGAAAATTATTTATTACATTCCACAAACGTAAGCGGAAGTTCGTAAAATGACCTCGCGTAATTTGGAGATACGAAAAGCTAATATGGACACAGAAATTTGTCGCCTCCCCGAAAAATTATTACGCTTAACAGCACGTAATAGCCTCAGGACCGAAAATAGGGGGGGGGGGGGGGGTGGATGATGTGCGTCCCCAACAAAAACCATGGACTTATGCACTATCACATCTAGACACACGCTAGTTTAGACACACGCCAGTGTGTCGCCGCCAAGTAACAGTATAGATCATCCGATTGCAGACATCCGATTGTTAAATGGTTTTGAGCGTTTGATGGCATTAGATCGTTGTAGGAGAGCGCATGGCTATGGACCAAGACCCCAATAAACATATATTCATTCATTCATTCGGCCTCACCAGCAGACTGTCTTTTAATTGAAACAAGCTTATACCTGATTTCAGCATACTGGTGTAAATTCATCATCGGTACAAATCTTTGCAAATCGTGTGAATCAGTTGTCTTAAGTGTCTAAGGGTCCTTAAGTGTTATCCGCTTATCGTTTCCGTACTTAATTGTCAGAATACATTATTGTTGCGAGGTGGTTCACTAATGCTGTAAGTTTAGAGTAAGGTAGCTTTAGTAGCATGGTGCTTAGTAGAGGGTGCTTTAGTAGCTTTAGTGCTACTAGCAGGGTGTTTAGAGTAATGTAGCTTTGGGAGCAGGCTTCAGCAGAGTGTTTGGCTTCGGGCCACGGCCCGAATAAAGTTTTCATTACTGGTTCACTAAGAGACAGGGTATCTTTTATTGTTTGGGAACTTATTAAGTCCTTGCAATTACCATACTCTTATGCTTGTTATTAATTTATTTGGAATGGCAATGGCAAATGTGAAAATTATGAATGAAAATTTATAAACATAAAATACCTCCAGACAAAAAAGGTAGAGCTGACGATTAGACCGTGGGATTCTTTGTACATTCACAGGCCTATGAAAGTTGTGATATCCACCCAAAACCAACACTGGTATAAGAGAAGCTGCCAAGTTACCAAAAGGTGTCGGCCTTTGAAAGTAGTGATATCACACAACCAGGGAAGGCCGCCAAGGTTAATCCTATTATCCAAGTTAATCGCACCGAATAATACTTTGGACGTTAAATGAAAACTTGAAGATTGCCACCGCTAGTAGCAATCTTCCAGTTTTCATTTAACTTTCGAACTATTAGTAAGTGCGAATAACTTGGCTAACAGAATAAGCTTGGCGGCCTTTCCCTGGTTGAATGATATCATTACTTTCAAAGGCAGACCCTCTTTGGAAACTTGGCGGTGCTCTTATACCAGTTTTGGTTTTGGGTAGATTACTATCACACATGGTTAAGGTAAAAGTCAGTATCGGGGAAATGGACCTCTGTTGGTGCGGCGAACTAAATATAGCAAAAATTAGTTCTAGAAATAGTAATAGTCCT
This sequence comes from Lithobius niger, assembly GCA_023313725.1. Taxonomy (NCBI): domain Eukaryota; kingdom Metazoa; phylum Arthropoda; class Chilopoda; order Lithobiomorpha; family Lithobiidae; genus Lithobius; species Lithobius niger. The sequence goes on along the minus strand of JAHWFP010014632.1, from coordinate 7,510 downwards.
CAGAGATAGTCTTGTCGCTTCTCCTCCTTCCCCCCCCCCCCTCTCCGGCCCCGTACTGTAAATTTCTAGATCAGCCCCTAAACAAAAGCTTTCTTCCTAGGATTTTTTTTTATTCTTTTATTTTATGTATTTATAAAGGTTAAGCTCATGGTGCAAAACGCGCACCAGGCTCTAGTAGTAGTTTTAGATGTATTTCGAACATTCAGAAGCCTAATTTACGCGAATGTTTATTGATATAATTTATTGATATAGTACTTTTCGCGACAATTTGTATGAAGTCGTAACGTCTGGAATGAGCCCTTTTAAAGGATTTTTTTTCTATTTTTATTTTTTTTAGTAGATACTCTCCAGTTTAAAACCGGCTTACAAATCAACACCCGGTTTTAATAATCACACACGGCATAATGTTGGCACCCTCCCGTCGTCCAAAGTCTAAATTTATAAACTTTAATTCGATTCCTTTCGAGGTTTACGCGTCACCAAAAAAATAGATGTGTCTGTGTGTGTGTGTGTGTGTGTACATTGGTAACTGCGCCACTCCAGGCTGTCTCGTAATTTTTTCACCACGCTCTTTTTATTGGCACGAACTTTTAAGCCTAAACATGGAAGGCAGGTGTTTGGCGACTTGCCTGGCCCCACCCTTCACTAGACCATGGATGGCTGCAAGGTGAACCATCATCAGTCCCATATGGTTGAGCACGTGTTGTTCGAATTTGAACAACACAGAACCAGAAAAATTACAACCCTTTAAACGCAAAGTTTATCGGAATGGAAAATTAGTCAATCGAACTTCGAATGGGCTTTTTAAGTTTTCGGGCAGTATTTTATGGGCCGGGGCGGGGGGAGGGGGAGCAGAAGCGGAGGAATTAAAAATGTAACCTCCACACATTTTAGATTTCACCCTCACCCCCACCTTCAAGTCCGAGAAAAAAAATCTCTACCCTGCCCCTAATTCTGGATAAAAAATAAAATAAATTGAACCCCCCCCCCCAAAAAAAAAGTTTAAAAACAGATGCAATTTTCTCAATTATAGATTTCATTATTTAAATTAAAAATCATCAATTTTTATCCGTGTACATTTTAACAAGTAAAGTGAAACTTCAATCATATAACCCTTTTTTATGGCACACTTGACGTTTTTGTTTGTAATTTTTAGTAAATAATAGTATTAGCCAGAAACTAGACTAAGCAACACGGCAGCATTCGCCGTGATGCATGTGACGAAATCTACATAGAATCTTGTACTATTAATAAGGGTCAAATGTTTTTAGGTTCGTTGTACTACATGCAAGCCAGTTTGGTATGTCCTTGTGAACCTGGGGCAAGCTATAAAAGTTAACGATATCACGCCCGCTAGATGGCGCCACGGTAGAATTTCATTCAGGGACAACATCGAGCAGAGACTGCAGTGACTGCAGTGCAACTGCCGCGCATGACTTTGGGTCCAGGCTCTCCGGAATCAATCAATCAATCTCAAAAGAAACCGCTAGTGCTTGGCTGCGTATGTCACGTGATTGCTTTGATAAGTTACTTATGGGGGGGGTTGAGGCTTAACGGCGCGTCGACAGCTTGTCATTAGCGAGTTACTTATAGGAGCACAAACAACATCATTCATACAACAACGAATCATCCATGCTGTTTCATTTCCATTGTAGCCTTCTGGTAGCATCAGGTAGTAATTTTTACTGTTACAGTGCAACTGCTCAAAGGAGACGCTATTATAGGCACTCTAACTTTGCTGTCGTCATTCATGTGATTGTTTTGACATGCCTACTTACAGGAGGACAAACAACATCGTTCGTTCGATCAACGAGTCGGCCATTGTTGTAGTCGTGCTCTTCCATTGTTGTGACCGTGGTAATAACATGATTACAACATCCTGCTTGTACTCTGTGAGACCATGTGATAAACCATAGTTGCTGATGACATCACAATCATGCAGCGTTACATTCGCCCGCTGTGCGTTGTTTGCTTTACGAACACTCGCTCCCGTAACAAAGAGGTATTTTACTCCAAGGCGTGATCTGGATTTTGGTTTTAGCATCGGGTTGCTGCAATGGGGAAACTACCAAGCACTATCGCTTTGCTGCGTACATCATGTGATTGCTTTGACACGCCCATGCATATGAGGAGAAACATCATTGTTGGAATAAGTCACCCATTGTTGTAGCCGTGCTAATAACATGATCATAACATGTGTTTACTTCTTACTTGTACTCCAAGTGGAAGTGTGATGGATGCCGGGACACAGTGGGTACTTCGGGAATGAGTTGGTGGACAGGTTGGATAGGCGGGGGTTTGTGAACAGGAGTAAATGCTGTAGCATTTCCGGTAACGCCCAGGGATCCGCTGGTGGTCCTAAAGTGGGAGACCGCCAGGGACTGGCAAGCAGAGTGGAACAGCAGAGGCGTGGGTCGGGTCCTCTGTGACATACATGCGGAGGCTTCACATCCGTGTGGCCTGGACGTTCTGTCTAGGACAGATGCTGCGCTGCTGTTCAGTCTCAGGACAGGGCACGTCCTGCTTCAGGCTCACGAGTTCCGGCTGCCTAGGCATCGCCAATACTCCGATCTGCAAGTATGGTACAGAAGCTGAAACCGTGGTGCTTTTTCTCCTGGTGTGTCACATCTGGGCTGGCTGCCGAGGCTAGGTACTAGGGAATTAGGGTACAGACGTAAGGTAAATTCTTGGCGTCTCCTTGCACAAGACCAGGGTTGTATCTACCCTGCAACAAATTGTGAAGTTTTGTAGACGGGATGGGGAGGTTCGGGTAGACACGGTAGTAGTGGATGATACAGGGTTAAGTGGGTGGGGTCTGCGGGCTCTAGTGCAGAATGGCTGAATTAGAGTAGGACCCTCTCGACAGTCTTTGTGCTGCTGCGATTCCAGAGGAGGATGTGCGTGGATGTGGTTCAGGCAGACAATGCTGGCAGTGTTTGCTGTGTTGGCAAGGATGGGTTCCGAGGCTGGTGAAGCTGCTGTTGTATGCATATTGTGGCTTTGGTCTTTTGGTTATTGGGCTCGATGTTAGTTCTATTTTCGGTTGGTATTAGTAGGGTAAGTTATAGATGGATGTGTGGCAACAGGCTTTGTATAGATTCCAGTATAAAATACTCCGAGTTGGTACTGCAGTAAGCCACATTATACCATAGTTGCTGATGATGTAACAATCATGAAGCATTACATTCATTCGTTCAGTGTTGCGCTGGATAAAAACAAGTGCCTCTCGTAACGAAGTGAGGGACCAAGGCGCAACTCTCAAAGGGATGTGATCAAGCACTACCACTTAGCTGCTTGGTCACGTGATTGCTTCGACGCACCCACTTGTAGGAGGACAAACAACATTGTTCGAAGAGCAAGAAGTCGCCCATTGGTGCAGTCATACTCTTCCATGGTTGGTTGTAGCCGTACTGATACCGTGATCCTAACATGTGTTTACTTCCTGCTTGTACTCCAAGTTTGTGCTCCGCTAGGTCACATTTATCTATCTACATGGACCTGATCCCATATACCGACCCTGTAACTAACAATGAGGAGAATCACTTTACTTTACTTTACTTTACTATATTACCGGCCTCACACATACTTAACACCTACCCTAACTAGACTAACTTAAGCCTAAACAGAATTGCATGATAGAGGAACGGAAGGGCAAAGAATGACCCCATCGATAATCCCAGCCATGCCACCAACCCAAACCCACACATACATCGTGCCGCAGCAAGGTCACAGGAAGCACCCTGTAGCTTTACAAAAACCCAACACACTACACAGGGCGTGCCTAGCATTCGTATTGTGGGAAGGAACACCCAAGATTGCACCTAACTGGACTTTTCCTCCCCTCAGAGGAAGCCGCCACTGGCCCACCAAACCAAAAAAATTATAAACCGTCTCCTCCACCAAACCACAGACACACACAGGAGTGACCCGCATCCCTCCTCAGTAGCCCCTGCATGAAACCCTGCTGCACCGTGACCGAAGGATGAAGGTAAAGTTGCAGAGTGGTCGGCAACAATAAGACCTCTGTAAACAATGTAACTAAGATGGTACTTTAGTTTTTGGTGAAACCAGAAGGGGACGTACACATTTGTCTGTAACAAGGTTACAGAACACGAAAAAAAAAGTGAAACCTCAAGCAACAGGGCACAAGTTTAGTATCAAACACACAAACAAAACCGCTTCACTGAGTTCGTAAGAAATTCATAAAAATACATCGCTAACTTTAGAGTTTCGTAAAACCAGTAGTGAACAGTCATTTACTAAGGATATACGTCAGGCATGCACAGTACGCAGTTACTTCGAAACAAGAAAGGCATATACCCCTTGACTTTTAGACAAAACAAAGTTGTAGCTTTATCAAACGGCTAACTAAGCACAAACAAAACAAAACCCACAAGGATGAAAGAATCTGCCAAGTTTCAGCTAATCAAAGTAGTGATATCGCAATAAAACTGGCTGGCCCCAAGTTTTCTACGCGGTGGACCAAGCCTAACTTATGCACTGACCGAAAAGTGGCCCCTTTAGAAAATAGTGATAACATCCCCGCCAACGGAAACGAGAAGGGCACCAGAAAATGTAATATTTTTTTGTTGTGGGAAGGGGCAGTCTTGGGTCTCTTAATCCTGCCAAGTGTACTATGTTGCATGGTGGGTGTAACAATCTTCGAAAAGTGTGTTACGTCACCGGTATGCCATTACTGTTAGCTCACAACAGGATGTTGGAACTTGGCACCGTTATTGACGGCAAATTTAAAGGTGCCACCTTCTTTTGTGACTCAGTTTTGCAACATTAGGTCAGACGTGTGTAGGTTCTCCTACATTCACTTAAACCAACGGAAATATTGCAAAAGCTATTTACGTATAGGGTAATCGTAGAGTGAGAGAGTACGTTCTTTTAATTTCGAACATGCTGACTGCCTCTCGCAAAGCCTTTCGCGTGACATTCTATGTTCTCAAAAGTTCACTTTCTCCTTGACAGTTACCTTTTCACTTTGTTGTATTCAACTTTCGTTTCCTCTGCTTTGGATTTTTGATCACATTCTTAAACTCATCCAAATGGTTAGCAACTGACGACACCAAATGCCTCCGCCTCCATTAAAAATGACGTCACGCCTGAGTTGTTTTAAAACGTACGTGCTGGATGAATCAATAAGCCAACTAGCGGCCAGTGACACGAAAGAAGGGGTTTAAGAATGTACGCTCACCATCATGCTTACGGGATACTTGTGCTGTGAAGTGCATTGATGCAGTTTAAAGTTAAACCCAACCAATAAATACATTTCTTACTAACACGTCTACTCCGTAGCTTAGTAGGGACTGTAATACTGTAATATGCGGGCTTGGCTATAATGCGAGCAGCCTTGACTAAGCTTCCTCACTGCTCATGTGTACCAAAATGAGGAACAGTTAGATTAAAGTAGAATCTAAAGTATGTTTTATTGTAAAGCTTCACACAGTTAAACTAGTTCTAAGTTAAATTTCGAACATTAACGACAGCAACTTGTTTTACAACTTTTACACCAGCTAGGGTTTTTACAGCAGCCAGCCAGGTCACTCAACTGAAGGTGCTAATCCCAGTTAATAAACAGTTAAAACCTGTAATGCTAAACTGACTTCTGGCAGCGACAATGCATGCCTTTAGGAAGTACTGTCACTGACATAAAAATTGCGTTGGTCACTATGCAGTTACGATCAAGCCTTAAAATACTGCATGCATCACACATAACTCAGTCAACTAAGCTGATAAACTCCCTAAGTAGTTTAAGAGCTGGATGTCCAACATTTTACAAGTAATATTTATCTGGTTTAAGCTTCACACTTTTAAACATGAACTTGCATGTTGAACTTGCAAACTTAATTTTGCTTGTAACTTTTAACACTTTTGTTATCGAACTAAATACCGATGCAAACCTATTTACGTTGCCTCTTGGACTTATATGTCAGACTGCCTGAGTGGGGAATCGAACCCAGGACCTTTGGAACCAAAGGCCGAGGTCCTAGCACTGAGCCATACTCACACGGCCAAAAGGAAACGTCCATAGGCAGCATTTAACACGTGCATATATATATAGATATAAACAAACGCTTTCCAATCGCCACTGGAGGGACGCTTATTTGCCGCGCCATCCTCCAAGTGAAACGAATGGAACACTTAAGCGTGAAACTTTTGACCATGTCAGTATGGCTCAGCGGTAGGACCTCGGCCTTTGATTCCAAAAGTCCTGGGTTCGATTCCCTGCTCAGGCAGTCTGACATATAAGTCCAAAAGGCAACATAAATAGGTTTACATCTGTATTTAGCTATTTCTCGTGAGCCTTTGGCTTTCTCGTCTTTGTTATCGAAATAACAATTTTTAAACTTTTGCCTAGGTTTTGTGACCCCTTCACACCCAGTTTTTCACTTTTAACGTTTTTAAATACTTTTAAACGTCTTAAACCAAACATTCACTGGCCTACCTCTTACTTTTAACGTTTTAGTGATACTCTTTAACCTTAGTTTAACGTTTTAAGTTTAACGCTTTTACTTTTACAATTTTTATCAAGTAAGAACACAAAATGCTACTTAAAAGACTGGTTCTAAAGCCACCTAAATCCCAAACTTAAACAGGCGTGCCCCGTGCTGCATGTTCACTTGTTTAGCTTATTTTCACTTGTTTAGCTTCACTCCATCTGGGGAGCTATGCTCATAACCAGTGTTGGGCACCAAACACCTGTGAAGTAGCGTGATGTGACGACGCTACTTTTGGTGTCGTTCTTCCTGTCCATGCCTACATCTCCATGATCCTGGCCAGTGATTTGAAGATCACTGCATGGTTTGTTTGATGTGGGAACTTAAACTAATGCTGCCACCTTTAGCAAATTGTCACCACACCCAGCCCAGGTCTTAAGGACTCCAATTAAAGATAAACGGTTTAAACTACAAAAATAAATCCCTCCCAGGGTTCCCATGCACTGACAGGCTTACCGGGCGAATACGGTTTACTTCTTTCTTTAAGTTTAAATTAAATTTAAACATGCCATTCTCGTCGCCAGTGTAATATACGGGCTTGGCTATATTACAAGCAGCCTGGCTTAAGCCAGATGAGCAATAAGGGACACACTGACAGTGTGAGGTAAGAAAGAGTAGTCAAGAGGCAACGCGTTACATAAGATGCTGCCTGCTTATATACTAATTTAATGACCACTAATGCATACCCTGGTGAGTGTGCAAAGAGTTAGACAATTATAGCCAAGATCATAGAACTAAATATATATATATGATTAGCAACACTCACAACAAGGTGTACTATGCATACAGACATAAACCATTCAATAATTTTAATAGACAAGGGGCTTCTGGCTCTGTGCTGTGCTTACCTTTTTTACCTATCCCCTACTTTCTAAATGTTGCCCCACTTATCCCATTCTTAAGGCTGAATTTTAGCGACTCTTTCGAGTCCTTTTCAGGCCTGTGTGCTCCTGCACCTATTATTATTATTATTATTATTATTATTATTATTATTATTATTATTA
>JAHWFP010014631.1:16477-37712 GCA_023313725.1 Lithobius niger | reverse complement strand
AGAAGGGTCTATTACCCATAATCCATTTGTTAATTTTCTGTTGTCAGGAGCAACCTTTTTCTATAAAAGAAAAGTTCGCCTGTGTAAAATCAGTTAGCCTTCGGGCCAGCCCTCTGGCTGCCCCCTCCCCCTCTCCCCTGCGTGGAGATTCCCTAGTCTAGGGGAACTTTTTGCCAGTAAACCTTTCTCTATAACTTATTACAAGCCTAAAGTTCTCCTAGTTTTAAACCTAACTTGTGCCTAAAGTCTGAATTTTTTCATGCCTAATTTAAACCTAAAGCCCAACCCTAAAGTTCCCAAACTCTAGTCTCTAACCTCTTGCCTTCAATGGCTCTCCTAAAGTGCTATTTTTCAGCATTATGAACTTCTTCTCAGTGTAATGAATTAGCCCAATTCTAGTTTCAAATCCGTTTGATGCCTTGAAGTAACATACCGCCTGCCTTATAACCTTCCGCCTGCCTCACAACACCCACGCGACGATCGCATCCGCGTATTTACCACAGCTAAGGTCAACTGAGACGGTAGCTTCGTTCCTCGCAACGAAAACGTAGCTACTGTCTCAATTGGCATTGCGCCTAATAGTCCAGCCAGCGTGAACCCATTGATTGTGTCGTCACAAACCGGAATGATTCTCGTATTTTAAAATCACAATTTATAATTTTCTAGGCTAGTGTCTTATAATTTTGCCCCGGCGATCTATTGGAATAATTAATTTTAATTTTTACCGCATTAGTCTATTAGATGTTAGATCTCATGGTAATTATTAGAAAATTAGTAGATGTACACACAGAGATGAAACGCCATGATTATTGTACGCGCGCAATGCATGATTTAGTAAATAAAGTTCCATTATATTCAACAGAAAATCTCCTAGACGCCGCGTTTTAAAAAGGATTTTTAGCAAGGGAAAGACTAACGGTAAGAAAATAGACCTTTGGGGCCGTACTTGATGTGGAGGATCGAGAATTATGGCGCTGGGAGGTATATCCCTTTAACGTTTTCATAATTACAGATTATTCATGTTTACTAGGGTTGGCTGGAAGCTTATCAATATTTATGGAAATGATAAAAATAAAAATAAAATAGATTTTACAAGCAGAGAAATGTGTTGTAAGCTGGGCACGGAATGGATGAATTAACCATCCACTCACACCAAGATCTGAGCGTTAAAGGCAAGAAAAACAAGCCGAAAAGTTAAAACACTTTAAAAAATGGTACAAATTGATCACGTTTAAGTTTCTTTTAAAAGCCGCAAGGGATGGTGAGGAGACTACAGAGGATGGCAGGAAGTTCTAAACTGGGACCATCCTATTTAAAAAAAAAAAAATGTTTATACTTTTCGGTGTGAAAAGAACCGGTACTTAGTTTCAGTAAATGTCCACGGGTATTGATGTTGTGGCTTAACGAAACAAATTTTCCATAATCCAAATCAATTTGATTATGTAACAATGAGTATGGAAGGGGCATGTCAACCCTCCCCTCATGCGACACAGTTCAAGTGTAGATGCTTTAGACGGTCCGAATAAGACAAATTAAAAAAGCCAGGTATGTACATACTTAGAAAACTTCTCTGTACAGACTCAATTAATTCGATATCCTTGATCAAAGAAGGAGACCAGGCCTGTATGCATACTCTACCAATGGGCGAACAAATATCGGCAAAGCCCAAATGAGAGTTTGAGGAGAATTTGGGTTAAAACAACGTTTTATTTGGAAGGCTCTTTTCTTTGCAGATGCTGCAATAATATTACAGTGAGTAAAGACTTTCAGGTCATGGTAATCCATACTCCTTATTCGCTTCGACGCAATCCAAACTAATGTCGTCAACGGAGTACGGTATGTGAAGGTTACTTTGATCAATGTGAATGGAGCAACAGTTATTGGCAGATGCCAAAGTTTGGACCAGTCATGCAGATGGTTTAACTCTAGATTGTGTAAAACTAGATGATCAGCATAGTCAACTACGTATTTATACAGTGACACATCATCTGCATACTTTCGCATTTTGCTGGAAGGGTCCGCAGTTCTTCAATCGCCCAGGTAAAGAAGAAAGAGGATAGGACCGAGTACCGATCCCTGCAGAACACCACTGGTCACAGGCAACATTGATGAACTGGATCTGCCGACAACAGCAGACTGCTTTCTACCCAATAAAAAGCTAGAGATCCAGCTCAAGTGACCGCGAATGCCAAGGTAATATAGCTTGTGACATAGTTTGTTGTGCACAATTGAATCAAAAGCTTTTGAAAATCAACCAGTATGAGGTCAGCAGGAATGCCCAAATCGAGGGCTGAATCCCAGTCGTCTTGACAGCTCAAGAATTTAGTTGTAGTTGATCTCCCGGGCAGGAAACCGAACTGCTCAGCCGGGAAAAGCTCATTAGTCTTCAGAAAAACAGATGGGCTGTCAACAGAGCATTTATGGCAATTATTTCCGTAGTACTTACTGTATGTTGGAGAAAGAAGACGCTCCAAATAAAAACCAAGCTGTGAGCGGTTATCATGATGAAACGGAGGTACTGCATTTTGTTCAGGTAAGTGTACTTCAGCACACCTTCAAACGAAATGATACCAAGGTACAAAAATATCTCGTATTTTATACTTCTAGTATATACCCAGTACCGTATGCATTAACATAAAATTACTGTGTTTCCTTTCTGGTCTATTGGCAGTATGGTAATTGGCATATAGGCAAGCAAAATACACGCCATCGTTTTTCACACGCTTTGTGTGAGGATCTCTGCTAGCTAACTATGCTAACGTTTTGTGTAGTTTTACCGTGGGAACTTGGGAGACGGCACAAGCAAAATCTATACGCGTTTTGAATGGCAGACAAGTATGTGTTGGGAATTATGCTGTCTGCGTCATTGCGAGACCAGAATTTCAAATTTGTACCAGTGAATAATAGCAAGTTTCCATGGGATCTTTGTTGATGTTGTTGTTGTTGTTTTTGCCTCTTGACAGTTTTAAACACATCAGAATTTCGTTGCCTTTTCCTATCTAACTTCTGTGTGTTCTTCATGCTGACGACTTAACTCGTAGGGTGTTGAATTGGCCTCAAAATGACGTTTAAGCGGCAACTGTTTCGACCTATCACAGCCTACTACTAGATCTAGCTCAAGCCAGAAAACGGATTAAGTGTGTGTCTGGTGGTCCAATTTCGCACGTAAATAGGTGATTTTACTAATTTGCTACAAGCTCGCCACTAATGTGATAATACAGACTAATAATATTGACTTCTTCGGAAATTTGTGCTTTGTGTTTGTGTTTTTAGTGTTTTTATTTAGCGTCTTGAATTAATTTATTACAGTAACTGTATTTTTAGTTTTATGATATTCAGCCAACAGATTTATGTCAGGATGTACTTGATTAGATATTTTAACTCCCCGTTTATTTTTACAATTGATTGAATTAACTATTTCATTCGTTCCTATAGAAACCTTTTTACTTTTGTTGCAAGTATTTCTATCTGATAACCACTTTGCTTTTATGTGTAGTCATGTTTGTGACGTTCAAAAATATTTTTTTATAATATGACAATTTAATCACAACATCATCCCGGACCATCATTACCATCCAGGCAATGCCCATTTCACATTTTCAAACTTTCGCAATGTTCATCCTTACTATAAGGCTCACTATCATTTTTATCGTGGGTCAAGTGGGTCATGTGTCAAGATCATTCATCCACCAAACCACGGTAATCTTAACGGTAATCAGTAGTCTTACTAGTACTCTTTAAACATTTTGCTTATTGCTTCAAAAATAGTGTTCCCCAGAGGGCTAAAAACCCAAATTGCACACTGTATTATTATTTTGTTCATAGCATGGTGATGGGTCACGGACGGTGGGTCACATTTTGTTCTTTATCGGGTGGGTCAAGTGGGTCGTAGATCAGAGCTCGAGTGGATCAGGTGGATCACGGGTCGACAAAAATGACCCACTGCTATCTCTGCTAGTTAACAGCCATCGAGTTTTCACTTTCACTGTTATTAATTGCAAGTATAGTAAATAAAGATCAGCCATTTTGCTTTTCCAGGTGAAACTATGCTTAAAGATATTAATAATAATATGTGGATGTGTAACTGGAAGTGTCATTTCTGAAGTCCATAAATTACTCTTTTCCTCCAATTAGTCAGTGTTTTTTTTTTTTTTTGCGTGACCCACCTCTTTGGCGGGCCTACAAAATTAAAAAATCCATAACCTCTAACTTCTTAATGACCGGTTCCTAACGAAGCGATGACCATTCGTTCAATCTACAATGCAATCGTTAGGATTAATATTTTATATTATGGTTCTCTTATCCGGAACCCATCGCAAGATCGTTGATAAGCTTGACAGCAATATTGGACTGGGTCAACTGGGTCACATTTTTGAGCTGGGTCATTGATCATTACATAAATTGACCAAGTGTCACCCAGCATGACCCAGAGACTTAGTCTGGCCTAGTCTGATCCAGTGTGCTGCAAAGGGGTACCTTAACTCGGCCACTGGCTGATATAAGGGGAACTCCTTGTCGGGAGAGGTTAGATTCCACTTCAGCTAGTTAAATTAAATTAAATTAAATTTTACAACACAACGGAACGAATGGAAAACTCCAGTAGTTATTTGTCAGACTCAATTATGCACCTAGTTGAGTAGTCGTAAACGTAAGATCAACTGTTTCGGTTAACATCTTTTTACGGTTTTTCGTTTGCAAATAACCGGGATCGAAAAGAATTTTGGTTAACAGCATAACCCTAGCCAGAATACATACCATAGATGCTAAGTGCTCACAGTCTTGAATTTCTTGAAAAGTCCTAAAGTTATAAACCAAAATTTCAAGTCGCTTGGTTAGATTAGGTCACTGAGTCTGACTGGGTCGCTGGGTCACTCTAGGTCACTGTGTCATACTGGGTCATACTGGGTCACTGAGGCAGACTGTTTCACTGGGTCACTGTGTCAAACTGGGTATCTGGGTCATACTGAGTCACTGAGTAAGATCGGACCTTTGGATCAGACTGGGCCACTGATTCAGACTGAATCAGTGGGATCACTTGGTCATTAGGCCAATGGATCACTGGGCCATGAAACATGTGACCCAGTCCAACTCTGCTTGAGAGGGTATAAAGAATTTCAATCCGAGTTCTATGTTATAAAAGCTCTTTTAACGGATTAATTTTACATATGAAGAAAAGTGCCGGGACTTACAAATCCCTACATTGAAGTCCCTGTATCGGCTTGAATTCCATGCCCAAACTTATTCATGACAGAATTCGGTGTCCAAAACTGTTGAAAGTATTGTGCCTCCACGTGTCCTCCGTCTCTACCGTCTAATTATCTTTGGTGTAAATACAGCTCCAGTTGAATACGCCGGAAGTTTTTGAAAACTTATGTAATGAAGTGAATCCTTTCGTCAATATTCCATCAGGTGGAAATGGTCAATACCAAGCTGTTTCGCCTCTCAACATTCTCCCTGACTTTTGTCAGGTTCTGTTCTTGTAAACGTATAAAGCACGATATTGTGCTTTGATAATGGGTTTTGGTTGCCTGTAAAATCAACTTTGCAAATAAATAAATATGGAGGAGAAGTAATCGTAGGGAATCGTTCTTTCTCTAATACCATGCCAGTGTATTTGAATTAGAACTTGACTCCGAAAAACAGGAAATTTATGGGATTGGCTAAATCAATGAGGCAGCAGGTTGGAGGCCAAAGTTTTTGGATCCCTCCTGCCTGTCCAAAGACCTTGACCCGAGGCAATTTTTTTTATCAAATGCAATGAAAACTCGAGAGCTATTTGTATTCATTCTGAAAGCGATGTTTTCAACTTGTGGTTGAAAGCCGGAAAGACACGCCTGCCAGGGGTTGAGGTCAGGTGGCTGCTATGACAAACTCCTGTTTCCCAGCTAGGAGGGTCAGGAACGGGGCAGAAATCTCATCGCCTGTGTTAAGTCCCTTAATGTCAGGTTTGATATATTTTGGACTTAAGCCCATGTCAGACGGTAAGATTTTTTTTCCTCCAGACGCGACTGTCCTAAGGGCAGAAACGATTCTACCTACATTTTGTCGTGTCTTTAGTTGGTTGTCACACGAGCAGTTCAGTGTTCATGTCTCAAACGTCGCAAGGTCACTAAATACTACTCAAAATTCAAATAATACACTTAATTTAGGCGCAAGTACCACCAATCCTAATGCTTTCTTTCTCAAACCCGTCAGTCACTAAAATTGAACTTGAAAAATTTATTGATAACTTGACTAATGATAAGGCTCCAGGTCATGATGGAGTTACGGTTAAATTACTTCAGGACAAAACACTACTTTCGTACCAGTTTTACTATTTTTGCTTAACTTATCTTTTGAAGACACAGTCTTTCAAAAAATATTAAAGAAAGCCATTGTTAGTCCCATTTTTAAAGCAGGGGATGAGAAAAATCTTACTAACTACCCAGTAATTTCAAAGTTACTTGAGACGTGTATAAAAAATAGATTATAACACTTCTTTGAGCAACCCAACTTTTTCTGTAAACGACAATTTGGTTTTCAAAAAGAAGTTGGCACTGAAGATGATATTCTCGAATTATTTTTCTTGATGGTTCAATGTTGCACACGAGTTTACTCTGCGACACACATTTCCACTCTTGTCAATTCCATTGCCAATGTATCTCATGAAATGCTTTGGAGTCTAATAAACCTATTTATCTATAATCTAACTTTCAAATAGATGATGCATTTGCTGCGGAGCTCGCATTTGGAGCTAATATCGAGGCATGGTCAGTAAACTAAGACAGCCTTGGGGTTGGGGGGGGGGGCGACAAAATGGCCGCCACGACAGGTCCATTTCATGTCTTCGAGGCCTATTCGGGAATTGGCCAAGCATATGGCATGGGTGAATTTTTGTACGGTGAGTCCAGCCATCTACTGCCAAATGGCAGCAACTGACAATAATCTTAGTAAATTACTAACTTTGGGCTATCACTAACTTAGCGGCTAAACCTCCTTGTTGACAACACAACGTTACTAGTATTATTGGGATCGTCTTATATTGTTTTGTATGGGATGTGCATGTTAGTAAAGCCGCCCAAACTAAAGTGACAGCCCGTAGGAAACAAGCGCAGGGAGCAAAATCGAAGCCCGATTAAACTCGTACCCTGTTCGGTGAAATTCGGGAAAAGGCAACGGATTTAAATCTATTACCAGAGGCTTAGCAATAGATTCAATTCCCGTACCATTGCGAGAGGTGCTCAGGCCCAAATCATGGTGCGACGCTGGAATCGATCCCTTCAGGGGATCCCTTCCGTCTTCACCCAGGTCAAAACCAAGCTAGGATTCATATTCAAGGTAGAAATGCTGAACGAAACCACAACAATGTATCTCACTTCACGAGCTTCTCCCCATCACCACATTACATGATGTGCATTGCTACCACTTTGAAGATGGGAATTTCTGAGCAATTCTTCCATTCCTCCACCACATTTATTTAGATGAAGCAACTAGTTGATGGGGTGTTTGATGCGCCGTTTGCAACATTGGGAAACTTAACTGTATCATGTGTTTGTTGAGGAAGGCGTGTATCCCGACTATGTATTTTTGCGCGCACTGGCTAACAAATGCTGATTTTCGTTCGCTTCGCTCAAACAATCAGCGCCTCCCCTGACCTAGACTCCATGGACTTTACTATGAATATTTCCACATGAAATAAATTAATACGTCTTTGTATAGCAAAGTCGAACCTTTAACCCGCCGGCTTTTTCATTTTTTTTTTCAATATTCAACCAATTTTCACTAATCCTTTCATTTTAATTGTCTACAACGACAGAACCTATAGCAAGCAGCTAATGCCTCATTCAGCATGATGTGGCTTGGCCGGCGTCACGCAGCCCGGCCCTGACCCGTCCCCAGACTCCATGGGATCATGTGTGCTATTTTTTCTTGATTCTGGGCAGAACGTAAAGTACTTTCAATATTTAACCAAGCTTCACTAATCCTTTAATTTTAATCGTCTGCAACGACTAATCGTCTACAACGACAGAACCTTTAGCCAGCGGTTTAAGTAATATTAAGTCATTATTAGACGAAATTGTTGTATTCCGCATAGTTTTTTCAGGCTGGTAGCTTGGGTAGTCGTTTTACAACACTGCTATTCTGCAACTAGTTTTTATTAATGTAGATGCGAATTCCTTTTTAATTTCTTTTTGCCTTTGAATGATTTTACTTGATGACGACACTCAGTAGCGGCGTCGAAACGTCCAAAATGTTATAACTGTCTAACTTTTGGCTTTTTGTGTCAAATTAAACAAGTGACGGAATAACAAGCTTTGAAAGCACCAACACTAGGCCAAGTTTAAATGGTTTCTAGCAAAGGATTCCACAACTTCATACACTGTACCTAAAATGACCAAGCTGTCGACACGCTATTAAGCCTCAATCCCCCCCCCCCCCTCTAAAATGACACTTGGTATTTAGTAGTATATGGCAGAGGGATGGAGTGGTGGTGGTGGTGAAAGGCCGGCCAAAGGCTTGTAATTAAAAAGGCATTAAAAACAAACGAGAAACATAAAAATCTTATTTAATCGATCTTATAATGCTTACATATAGAAGCCATTGTAGAGCAGCTGTCACACACATGTTACTGGTCACCCAACACTTATGAGGGTTGAAATTGTAACTTGGTTTTTAGGAGCTTTTCTGCTGCCCGTTATGCATATTTACAGCATTGATTAAACTGGTCATCCAGCTGGCAGGGTTACGGCCGGTAGAACGCTTCTTTCGGCAGTCCATCTCACAATCAGGTTTAGGAACAGATCTTGCGATCATTGGTTCGCAAACCTGCAAACAAAAGCATACTTTAAACCAAGCTAAACAACTTCATCTGACAATTAGGTTGATCAATAGATCTGCAATCATAGGGTCGTAAACCTGCAAACAAATGTATACTTTAAACCAAGCTAAACAACTCCATCTCACAATCATGTTGATCAAGATCTGCAATCATTGGGTTGTAAACTTGCAAACAAAAGCAAACTTTAAACCAAGCCAAACAACTCCATCTCACAATCATGTTGATCAATATGAAGTAAAACCAGCACCGGAATAGTTTTTGATAAAAATATAGCCTATAAAAGTGCACATGTAAAACAATAAAACACGACGTTTCGGGGATAATTTGCACCCCGTTATCAAGTGTGGATATCCGCTCAAAGGCTTCGTACACAAATAAAAGAACACAAAATAGAATTCACCCATTTTCGAAAACCAATGCAGACCACACGTTCCATACATTATACGTCCTATACAGACCATCAATACAAAATTAATGTTGTTAAAAACGAAATTAAGAGGATTTTTGCCCATACTACCAATAAATTTCTCCTGGAAAAAGAAATCCAGTACACCTTTCACAAATTTCTCGCCATCGGCTTCCCCTTCCATCATCTCACCAACATTATCGATTTAAAATTTTATTTTTCCAGCAAGAAAATTCAAACCAAGCCAGACTCTTACTTTTCTGTCCCATATTTTTCTGGAATTACAGAACCGATCCGACATATTCTTGCACCCAATAATATTAGGCTAATCTCTTGCTCCCACCCCAACCTTAGGCAAAGCACCATACCTGGGAATTCAAGCGATGAAAAAGTAAGGAGACTCTCCACAAAAAATGTGGTGTACAGAATTCCATGCTCCGACCCAAAATACATGGCCACTTATGTGGGACAGACGCAGCAAAAACTACGTGAAAGGATTACCGCCCATAAATGCAATGTAAATTTAAATGTCACCACAAATTCCCTTGTTCAACACCGCATCAATACAGGGAGTTCTCCAGATAGGATAAAAACAGGGCACACTCCTGACCTGGATAATGCCACAATTCGTTTTACTGAAAAACAGCTGAGAGCCAGGATTAATCTTGAAACTCTTGTTATTTTATCACATCAACCACCTGTTCACAATCACATTTTACCTGAAAACAGAAACTTGAAAGAATACGTTCCCATAATAAGACAGTTGGGGCTATCTCAGTTCGAAATTTGAAGTACCCCCCACCCGCTCACTTAGGGTATATAATGCGCGAGAGTTCCACCTGGCTTCACTTCTTACCTGCACTCGCAGGGAAGAGGTCGTCTTGCTGGTCTCCCTACTGTATTTGCTGTTTCGGCCAGCAATACATAGGTTCTTGGTTTTTTTAATTTTTTTTTAATTTTTATTTTTTAAGATGTGTCTGCCATAACATGATTTTGTGTTCTTTTATTTGTGTAGGAAGCCTTTGAGCGGATATCCACACTTGATAACGGGGTGCAAATTATCCCCGAAACGTCGTGTTTTATTGTTTTACATGTGCACTTTTATTGGCTATATTTTTATCAAAAACAGTATCGTTGTTGTTTGTTTGGCGATTGGTGTTTGTAGTTTTCGTTGGGGTATACGACTACGGGCCAGGGCCCCGCAATAAACCCATACTGGCCCTTGTGTTCGTTTTACAACATTTCAACTATAACTCGCTTTAATATAGATATGTAGGAAACAAGACTTTAGGCTTGTTGCAGACGGAGGGGACTAAAATTTATTTTTAAGTAGCTGGTCCCGGCAGCCTAGTAGGACGTCATGTTGTCACACTATTGTAAGCCGATTGTCACCTTCACTGTTCATTCACCTTTCGCTTCGAATTAAGTTTGAAATTACTATCTATGATGAGAAGAAAATGTTCCAATATTTGTGCATTCACTGATGGATCCAAGACAGCTGGTGGCACCTGAAGGGCATTCGTTCCCTTTTTCAATCGTTTCGAAATTCTTACGAAAAACTGTCGATTGGGAGAGACAATTCCGTTTCTCAAGCTGAGGTAATCTTGATGTGGAAAGAATTGACTAATTAAAAAAAAAAAAAAAAAAAACATTGTTAGATAATTTTTTTTCCAGGCCAATAACTCAGAAGGCGGGTATTCAAGTTATTACGTATTTGTAAAGGTGGTAACCTTTAATGTAAGGTTTGACCTCAGTTTCCCATGTTAAAGCTGAAATTTCGATGCTTAATTTCTCCAGCGTCTTTCAACATTTGCCACTGAAATTTGGTATGTGAGCTTTGCGGGACTTGGCCAAATATACCACATTTTTTTTTTTAATTTCCGATTTGTCACATCAGAGATCTGGACTTAAGCTGGAATCGTGATTTTCATTTTTGGCTTGTTGTTGGCATGATACGTTTCTATTATGCTCTCTACAGATCAAACTACTTGTCCTAGAAAGCTGATTCTCAGCTCATTTTACAGGTATTGCTCCGTAGATGTGCCCTTCCTACAAGGACTTTTCTAATTGGTCAAATGATTCAGGGGTTAGGGAGGTCGAATCGACTATATTGATTGTTCTATTGTTTTAAACGTTGTTTTTATGTTACAATGCCAATCAGCAAACGCGAGACGCATGGCGTAGACTGAAGATTGGGCAAAAGCTAACAATGCTGGTAAGCCAATAATTCACCCGTACGTCACTCCCCCGGGTTAAAGCTAAAACGTCCGTTGTCCATTTGACTTGCTGTCCTATCACAAACAACGGACGAAGCCGCTGATAGAGAGCTGCGGACAAACCAAAAGAAAGACTTGTACAAATGAGCGAGCGCAGCGAGCGAAATTCAGTGCATTTGCATCAAGTACAGAAAACCAACATGGTTTGTCCGAATTAGAAAACAAACTAGCTCGTTTAAGGTAAGGTTTAACTGGTTCTAAGTCAAAACAGCAAAGTAACACAAATAAACTTTTCTGTAAGGTTTCACATACCGCAGTGTTCCTGTACTGTTTAGTCCACGTGAAACCTGTATTCAACCATTAGCCACGTTAATAAAATTACACCATATCCCAATTTTCAAAATTATTGTAAGAATAATTTAGTGCATAATGTAGGCTACATACTCGCCTATTTTCGGGGCTAAATTTTTAGCATTATTCTAATCAAGTTGCCTCCTTTCCGTTCATCCTTTTGATACATAAACCACTTTTCAAGATTTCATATTCAAGACTTCAGGACTGGTATTTCATTTTTATTTTCAACGAAATTTCCAGGTTTTCAAGTAGTCGCACGAACCATGAATTACTTAATCTGTAGGTCTGAACTAAGCACACTAAAAGTATGGTTTTTACGATTTTTCAATAATGTCGTTTGGCCAAGTAGAATGAACCAAACAGACCTATCGTGTTTTAAAGTAAACACTGTAAAAACATGTGAATACAGCAGTAACGTTTCACGTGGACTAAACAATACAAGAACACTGCGGTAAGTGAAACCTTACAGAAAAGTTTATTTGTTTTACTTTGCTGTTTTGACTTCGGACCAGTTAAACCTTACCTTAAACATCAAACGAGCTCGTTTTTATTTTCTAATGTACAAAGAATTACGGTCGGTATACTTACACATTGCTTGTCTTCTTTAAAGCATTCTGCTAATTTGTTGCCGACAAGTTTACGCTTCTAAAAAAAACATAATTTGGTATTAATTACAACTGTCACTGTGCAGAAAAACAACCAGAAAGGACACAGTCGCAGAATAAATACACAATATACTGTTACAGGGTGTCCCAGAATATACTCCGGTATTTCATTGTCTAATAAAACGGGAACCACAAATGATATCAACAAACTGTTTTTTTTTTTTAACTGAATGCACCACTCACCAAGTTTAACAACTTGCTACGTGAGCGCCCTGCGTTGCACGTCTAGGATATCTAAATGGCATTAGATTTCCTGCCACGTAGTTGCTAACATACAGTATGTACGTTTTCACTCTGACAGTTTTCTTGCACTGCTGTATCAACCTATTAATCGCTTTGTCTGTAGGTGCATTAGTTACACGATTATGGATCCGATTATGAAATGATACACATTTTACTTGGTCAATTCGACTGGATAAGGCTGCCAATATTGACGAGCTGGGGAATACTTTTCAAATTATTCCAAATGGGGCAATAAATATTTGTAGCAAACAGTGACGACGCTAAGGGGAGGCGAGGGGGGCGCTCGCCCCACCATATTTTTGACCGCCCCCCCCCCCCACCCAACAGATCAAAATCGAACGTTTAAACGAAGAAAATTCTGATTATTTATTAAGAAAACTACGTTAGTTTCTTTCACAATAACAGGAAGGACTCGAGGTTACAGCAATCGAGCCATTACACCGCCATTACCGAAAGTTGACTGGGATAGCAAAAACTGGAAAGCTTCTCAGATCGCTCTGGACAACTTAGTAGTACAAATAAAAACTTAGAATGTGAGAAATGTTAACAATAAAGACGTTCAGCGCGAATTCCAGTGATTATTAAAAAAAAAAAGGCTTGTTCTCTGATAAGGCTTCAGGCTGGTTTTACCCCTGTCGTTATATGTATAGAGTGTATCGATGTAACTCGCGAGCCACGGACGCCAAGCCCCTGAGGAGTATATTTCGTCAATTTCCGCAGGTATTGTCGTATTACCATGGTAACAATGCCGCCATTTTTTATTTGAAGTTCGCCTGCTACGAGTACCTGACTGACAAGTGCTGCCCTCTGGTGCCGTTGATGAAAGCAGGCATTATTTTACAACGTGTTTTCAGAAGAGCGTCACTATATACCTACTGATCTACCATGGTTTTAAAGAAAAACTAAATAAAAGTATTAAACGATTTAAAAAAAAAAACTATTTCTGTAATACCATTCAATTAATTGGTGATACAGAAAATCTTTGATTGTGAAAATGGGAACAAAAATTATTAATTGCGGTAAGCGTTTGCACCTATCTAGTCTCTAGTTTTTTAATAAAAAATCGAAAAAAAAATCGAAATTAATAAAAAAAAATGCTATTTCTCTATCACACTATCTATCTGTTAGATGGCACCACAGTCAATCCAGTATGACGCTCTCTTCTCCATCTCATTAAAGTTCCTCATGTTTACAGGATTAGTCTATACAGGTTGTCTAAACAGTCATGGTCATAAATTAAATCTTACTATTTGGCCACGGCGTACCTAAAGCCCGTGGTTCTTCGTTTGTTGCTGATTGATATACGTAATCGACATTGCCAGACATTGGATGGTTTCTTCTTTTTTTTTTTCTTTGAGCGAAATGAAATTTACTTATTTATTGAGCAATGCATTTTCCCCTTTGAAATTATTCCACATCCGGTGTTGACGATTTGTGTGGTTTTGAACACTTTTGTACGATTATACAATATACATCTGTAAACTTTTGTCAAAGCGTCTTATATGTTTGTTTGAGAAAGCCAGCATTTAGTGTGCAAGTCATTACGTGCTGTCAAGAATTTATAGGGTTTGGCAGGAGGATTTGTAACTCTAAAGAGTCCGTGCTGAAACAAGTTAGATTCGTCCCTATTAGTTCAGTCCAAGTTTTCAGAGGGCGCCACATGGTAATCAGGTTATTTTTTGCTCTTTTTTCATCCCATATCTAAAATAAACTAAATTACAACTAAGCTAGGCTAAATAATAATTAAATACAAGCTAGTTTCGTTTAGTTTAGTTTAATTTCAGACTAAAAACTGAGTAGAAATCCACACAAAACACATGGCGCCCTCTATAAACTTAGACGGAACTAACAGGAATGAATCTAAGACGTTTCAGAATGGGTCTCAGTCACAAATTCTCCTCCCCAACCCTAGAAATTCTTGGTGCTGCAAGTAAAATTAGATTTAAATTAAGATAGTTGAACGCTACAGGCCGCCATTAAAAACGCATATCCTACTATGAATGACCTTAGCGTTCATGGCCTTACCGAAGCAACGAAGAGCTTGAGGATAGCCCCTTTATACTTTTCAAAATCAACTTCTTTACCACCCTATAAAAGATGAAATAAATCGTTACACGTTTCATACACATTATTAGAACTTTGTGAAAATGTCCAGTAATTACTAATGACAAAAGGGTATCGACATACAACATGCTATCTTTAAAACGAACAACTAGCACACCAAGTGACCAGAGATGGAATGGAAGTGACCCATGGGTCAGTGGGTCAGTGGGTCAAATGGGTCACATTTTTATCGTGGGTCATGAGTCAAGACGTATCATCCACCGACCCACGGTAATCTTACCGTAATCAGTAGTCTTATTAGTACTCTTTAAATTTTTCTTACCTTTCAAAAATAGTTTTCCCCAGAAGGCAAAAAACCCAGAATAGCCTACTGTGTTATTTTCATACTGTATTGGTTTTTTATAGTGTGGGATGGGTCACGGACGCTGGGTCATATTTTCTTCTTTATCGGGTGGGTCAAGTGGGTCATAGGTCGGAAAAAGTCACCCACTTCCATCTTTGAAGTATACTAACTGTATCCCAGCGTAACGTACGCCTGTCTAGCTGGTTCCCGTATGCGCGAGGGAAATACTTTACTGAGCAGCATGAAATGAAAAGGGATGCCAAGGACGACCCACCTATCCCCGAAACCCCCTTGAACCCCCCACATTCCCCATTGTGTGGTCAAATTCCCCCTGTGACCCCCAAGCATCCCCTGTTCCCCACCCTCCTGTATTCCCTATTGTGTGGGATGAATACCCCCTGCTTCGTAGGGAAGTAAATAGTGTTTTCAATGGAGGGCGCCACTCTTATTCTGAATTGCCTGTTTCTAGTTATATACCAAGTCCGATAAGCCCGCAACAACGATCTTGCATGTAGTAAATGTTACTCAACCAATTTTGTAACGTGGAATTAGGAGCACGTCTGCAAATTTTGCCAGAACGTGTGCTGTAGGTCGTGCCAAGGGGGAAGGCTAAGCGACTCCCTGTGTGACGCCACAAACCAATGAGTAAGCAAGTTCTCTTATGCAATGGCTGGTGTGGGGAAGACCGTACATTTTATTTTTTTCTCTTTAAAACGGTTATTTTCTGCCCCAAAAAATCTTATTCGATAACTAAATAAAACGTTACAGTACAAGATCCAGTCATATGCGGAGAATTCTAAATGAATGTAATAAGTTCCAAATCCAGTAAATACTTTTACGAATTCGTATTGGCCAAAACTTGGTCTGAAATTTAGCACATCCATGTAAACAATATTACCGTTCATGCTTCGAATCCTAAATGGCCTAAAGATTATGTAAACGTGTCACTAATATAGATCATCAATAAATCTTGGTTGGTTTCTTCTCGTGTCGGAAGATTTGTCATATGATTAGAAAAAGACGAACTAAGAACACTCATCATAGATCCCCATGCACGTAGCCTAGTATATGCCTACGAGCCTAGTGGCAAACCAGGTGGTCGGGAGTTGATTGTTATAATAAAATTAGTCATCCCTTAATTGGCAATGATAAAATTAACACATAACTGACAAATGAAGTGACAAATGCATAGTGATTGGAACAGATAAACGTAGGATGCAGTTGGCAGTGACAATACGGGCAGTGACAATACGGGCAGAACATTTGTGTATCAAACAACACATAATTCGATCTGGGATACATAACTTGGCTACTAAAGAAACAAATTTCTAGTAACTGAAATAATAAACGGAACACACTAATTAGTGTAGTGCATAATTAGAATTAATGACGGCAATATGTAATTAAAATTTATGGCAGTAACACGCAGTTAGAACTAACCACTGCTAATTCTTGATACAACTAATGATTTCAATACATCGTTAGAATTAATGACTAAAATAGATCGAACTAATAACTGTAATCCATGATTACAAGTAAGGTCTTAATTCCTGATTAGATAAAGGAGCAAAACACATAATTATAGAACTAATAGCTAAAACACTTAATCGTAGCTAATGATTACAGTACTGGAATTAACCTTATGACGGCAATACGTAATTAAAAGTAATGACCGCAACACTTGAATAAACTAATGACTGAAAAAGTTAATTTGAACTAAAAACTGCAATGCGAAATTAAAAGTGACTGGAATACATGTTTTAAAGTAATGATGAAATTATGATTGAAACTAATCACTAAAATAGATTGGAACTTATAACTGCCATTCATGATAAAACAAATAATTTCAGTAAATTAAATAAAACTAATGACTGCAATACACAATAAGAACTAATAATTAAAATACTTGCTTAACCAATAACTGACATATGTAATTGTAATTTGATAACTTTAATACGTTAATTAGAACCAACGCCTGTAATACTTGATTAGATATAATGACTGCAATATTTGATTTGCAGTCACTGTAATACATGGTTAGAACTAATGGCTACATTCTGAGTTTAAAACCAGTGACTGCCAGTGAATTAACACTGACGAATGCAGTTCAGAAACTAATAAATACACCATATGAAATGAAAAAAGTTAGCTATTACTCACACATTCAAAGACATCGTTGCGCACACAAGTGTAGAAGGTATTGCATTCATCGACGCACTGAAAAAATGAACGGAGTCAGGAAACGTAAACCTCTGGTGGCACTCATTTTCTAAACCTCTAAAAGTCAACTTTTAAGGTTTGGCACACACAAAAATGCTCAAATGTTTTTTTTTTTTTTTCTTTTCGTGCATTTTCGTGGCAGCTAAATTACAGCTTGTATTCTGAACAAGTAAGTTAAGTAGTTAGTCATGTATTGTCTGTAATACATTATATTTTTTTTTATAGCTAGCCGTAATACACAGTGGCAGGTCTTTTTGCATTTTTAATATGATTGACTAGATATTGAAAACTATCTATAAGGGAATTTTTACTGAACATGCCGACAAATGGTAGTTAACTTTGAACAAAGCAGTACTTACAGTTGGATCTTGGCCACACTTGTTCGCTATAGCTATAAACTAAAAAAGACAGTAAAGAAAAGGTCAATTCAACTACAGTTATTCAGTGGAAAGAAATATAACGCTTAACAGACACGCTAGACAGACACGCTAGAAGCAAGAAGCACATATTAGGATCCTTCGGTCTCTCCACATACTCGTCTGTCCAACCAAACTGGCTGAATAGATTTTTCAAGATGTTAGTTTGGTATACGGAATCTAAATTTACCAACTAAGTCCCTCAATACCAACCAAAAATTATGGTATATTCACTTTGTGTATATTCATTTTTTGTAAAGGGGAAATGTAAATTAACTTTTTCATTTCAGTTAATATTTACATATGACTCCAATTGTATAAGAAATGGTGCTGCAGCATGTTGCATTCTACACAATTATAAATTTTCCAGTAATTTTCCTAATATCAAAACCTTCACGTAAGAATGGTTTGAATTACTCTGTAAATTGCGTATTAACTGCCCAGGCAAAGCTAACGCCAACTCCTTAAAATGCTTTAAAATCAATATCGTGAAATAGCCTAATTACCAACCACCTTTACATCACTGTTTATCTGCTGAAAAATCACCATACTAAAAGCTTCAGATACTTAATAGCCTTTAATCTAATGCGATTCACGAGAGCATGTTTACTCCATCACAGCAAAGTCGATGATTATTCCTATGAGATCATACATGTACGTGATTTGGGTTCAGTCTAGCAAAAAACGTAATATTTTTATTCACATTTATTCGAAAATTTAGTTTATTTGATCATCCCTCTTCCATAATCCAACATAAATTAAAATTAAAACTAATTTCTAACCACACAAACCTTCGTAACACCCAACCTGATTCACAATTGGAAAGTACAGTTTGATGGAAATTAGTGTAAAGTTGGCATCAATTTCCATCCATCCTGGAGAAAGTGACTTCGGACATGGATAACTCTGTCCACTACGAATGGAAAATGATGTCGACTTTTGGAAAAGAGCAGCTAAGACACTCAGTTCCCGATCATGAATAGCACATTTTGGACCGATGGCCATGCAGACCGGGTCGCATCAAACTCTACCTATCTACCAATCATGAATTACATTGGTTGTTACTAAGGTTTATGTGGTTATAAATTAGTTTAAACAGTGAATTACAATGTATTTTGGAAGAAACATGATCTAATAAACTAAATTTGTGATTAAATGAGAAGAAAGACACTACCTTTTTGCTAGATTGAATCCAGATCACGTACGTGAAGGATGGCGCAGGCCTAATTGCTGACTATTCTGTGATGAAGTAAACACGCTCCCGTCAATAGTGATGGATTAACAGTTTATTCTTTTATTAAATGTGCGATGGTTTTAGTTAATTTTGAAGCAGAAAAAAAACCCAGCTATTCAAGGGGATAAAAGGTTGATTTATGTTATGTTATAGGAGTGATTGCCGTCTTTTCCGCAATGAAGATTGCTGACTTCCCCTCCATGAACAGAAATGAGATTAGAAAATGGGTTATGCTTTATTTACTGCCTCCCCCCCCCCCCTATTGTTTATCGAATTAACTCCAACCGTAATTAATGCCAACCAATTCCAATAAGTGATTTACGGTAGATTGCCGGATGAAAAGCGTGAAGTTTTAGCCTGAAAACTATGTATCAAAAATCTTTTTATCCTGGGGAGAGTAAGGTGGAAGGTCTGGTAGAGCTAAACCACAGTTTTTTAGGCTGACGGTAGTTCTTGCCACTCCTAAACTGCAGTTCCTTTCAAAAGTTCATAAAGAGGTGCCACCTTCATATGCAATTCTTTGGTGAAAGCCCTGTAAAAGCCCACCATGTCGAGAACTATGCAAAGTCTTTAAATTCTATGGCAGATCAAGAAAAGCAATGGACCCAAGATTGATACGTGTGGTACGCCACACCTAATCTTCATTTCATTATTACATTCAGTTTCTAGTTTTATAATTGCTTTTCTGTTATGGAGATACTTTTAATTATGCAACTTTTGGTAGCAACTAATGTTTTTAATAATTTTTTCAGGTTGAGGAGATAACTTTCAAAGATAACAACCACAAGCCCCAAATAATTATCGTCCTTAGTGCAATATTGAACTTTCTTGATGTTTAGTCAGACCAGCTATTCATCCAAAATGTCAGAAGTAGATCTAAACAGTTCTGATTAACCACCCTAGCAAAGCAACCACCCACCTACTAAATGCTTTAAAGTCATAATCGTGAAATAGCCTAATAACTGACAACCCCTTAAATTGTTGTTGTTCTGCTGCAAAATTAACATACTAGAAGCTTCATGCAGTTAACGAGATCAACTGTTTATCCACTTAAATAGTTGTTCTTCTGCTTCAAAATTAGCTAAAAGATTCACACATAAGATAAAATAATAAAGATACCTTACCATAAATGGCAAGAGGTCAGGGCAGAGCAATGGGTTAACCAAAAGTCAAATAAATAATAAACAAGCACACAGAAATGAAGAAATGAAAACTAAACAAAGGTGAACAAATCAGCACTTCATGCCAAATGCAAGTATTTACATCCAGCAGACAACTATCAACCCAGATTTGAATGAAACTAAATAATTTGGGGGCCATAACAACATTTATCGATATCAACTTCCACTTTGAAAATCAACATATGCTTTCGCTGCTACTCCATTACCTCTTCCCCTCTAAATGGGCATAGGATGGTCCCTGTCTAAGTTAAGCAATTTTGGTTAGGATTGCTGGGAAAGAATAGATCGCCACCTTTCAGATATTCCTATGCATTTGCATTTAGGACTAGTCGTCAGTTTCTGGTGTGGGATTTGATTAGGTCCGACAACCTGGCACTGTCCTAAGCCCTAACCAGACTGGCTGCTCGTGGCTGCACGGAGTCCCAGTATGGTGTAAAAAAGACTTCAATATTGGTCCTTAACGCAACACCAACCACACGATTGCGGCAATTTTGACCTTGTAGGCACGTAGTCGTGCATTGCTTCGCACGAAATTTTCTTCTGTCTGGAGAGGACTTTACTCGAGCCTTTGAGCACTGCCTCTGCCGTGAAAGCCAGGAAGAAAGTCAAGTATCTATACCTGGGTTAACGATAGTTCTTTTGCCCTGTGGCCCAGGGGGCTGTGGGTTTCTTTGGCCAGGAGAGCCTGGACCTTAGCCACTGTATCAGTTGCAGGGTTTCCAGGTTGTTGTCGCTGTAGAAAAGAGATCCTCTGCAATCATTGGCCAGTTTGTTGGTGTGGTTGTTCAGTGGAGAAACACCGCCTCAATCCTGAACATCATTCCTACTAGTGCTGCCCTCAACGAATACATCACTCAGATTTGAGCATAGTCGTTCGCCATACGAGCAACAGAGGAGTTTGCAGCAACAGGGGTGAAAAGTCCAGAAAAGAAATCCAAACCGACAGTCGACGTGACATATGGACAAACAGTTCAGTTTTAATATTCTTGTTCATTCCATTGTTGTATTCAAAAGAGAATTCACTTAGGTGAGCAAGGGTGAAGGTATTCAATAAAACAGAACCAGGCGGACAGCT
>JAHWFP010014631.1:0-16077 GCA_023313725.1 Lithobius niger | reverse complement strand
AGTACATATTTTCCTGTTTTGTGGGAGTTGGATTGGCCTGTTAATTAATTGTGTTATTGTGTGTGTATTTTTTAGATTCTGAGGAAGTTCCCGTTGAGGAACGAAAATTTAATGGTTTTATATAAATGTGTTAGTCAAGGGTATCCAGCTGTCCGCCTGGTTCTGTTTTATTGACTCAGTTTGGCATCATACGTCACAATGTCAACGTGATGTTTTAAATAAAATACAGATAATGTTCAAGGAAAAGGAAATCTACAGCTTATAATTCAAATAGTTATATTTCGTGTTTTTCCCCAACATTCAATGTGATTTTAGTGTAATATCACACAATGTCACATTCCAGAGACCCTAATGGTTAATGTGCGAGTTGTGTTATTGTGCCATGGATCATTTTTGATTAGTTATGATTTTATCTTTCCGACGAGCTATTCAAAATTAAAAGCGGTTTACTAGTTACAGAAATACACATTTTTAAGGATAAATCATGTGGCGGCCATGTTTGATGACATAATGACACTAAACCGGAAGTGACGTTATGGGTACCATATCAAAAAATGTTGTTATTTATCTATAAAATATATTCTAAAAGTTTCACGTTTTTTCCGGAAGTGCGTGCTTTTTTGACCTTGGCCGCTAGGCTATAAGGTGTGGATAAGCCAAAAATCATTTTTACGCGTCATTTTAGCCGCCATTTTGGATTTTCACAATAGTTGAATAGGACATTTTTTGATGAATGTGCCATTCTGCATATTCCAAATCAGTTTGTGTTAATCTGATAAATGGTTTAGAAGATATAACCCAAAAATCATTTTTGGGCATCATTTAGGCAACCATTTTGGATTTTTAGCAACAGATAAAAATAACAAGTATGTACGGCTGCTTACTAGGGTATGCTCAGTGTGGTCACGTCCCATTTCGCCAAATCCTGTTTTGCAAAAAGGAAAGATTAAAAGCTTTTGCCCATAGGGCAAATCCCGTTTTGCTAATTCCTGTTACGCCAAGTACCATTCATGAAATTTTAGGCACACGAAACTAATACATTATTCCTTTGTAATGGTCAAACACAAACAGTGCGTACACAAACAAAAGAAAATACTGAAAGTAATTTTTTTGCCGATTCCCGTTTCGCCGCATAATTTTTTTTTCCAAATTGCGTGACTCGCTCACGCTACCGCGCTCGCCGCGGCTAAACATTTACCATCAGAAACCGCAACTAATCACAAATTCCTTACAATTAGGAATGCAACTTTAACTTCTCCAACATCAATTTTTTTAAAGAATATTTTGATTTGGTGAAACGGGATTCGGTGAAACGGGAATTTCCCCTTTCGCAGAATTTAAATCGGAGCTTAATTTTTGGCGAGATGGGAAATATTTTCGGCGTAAAAGGAACCGGCAAAACGGGTGTACACCATTAAATAGTTGCTTTTTAAATTTCAAATACACAGGAATGAGGTATTAAATTTCGTGTACCTAAAATTTTGTCAAGTTAGATTAGGCATAATGGGATTTGACGAAACGGGAGTTGCCCTTTGAGCAAAAGCTTTGAAGCTATTTTCTTTTTGACAAAACCGGATTTGGCGAAACGGGACTTCACCCTCAGTGTTACACTGCCTTTTTTTTCTGTGGTGAATGTGAAAAGTACTGATATTCCCGAAAACGTCACTGCACTTTGGTATTGTGTTGGTGTTTGCGGTGCGAATTTTGTTGAGTTGGTTTGAAAATTGTAGTCTTGTATAAACTGGAGTTATCAATCTCCATTAAGTAGGAATAAGGTATTAAATTTCCTGTACCTGAAATTTTGTCAAGTTACATTTGACGGAACGGCGTTTGCCTTTTACGCAAAAGCTTTTAATCTACTTTCTGTTTGGAAAGACAGGAGTTGGCGAAACGGGACCTCACCCCAGTGTTACACTAGCTCTTTTTTTTTCCGCTGTGAATACGAAAAGTTTTGACATTACCGAAAATGCCCCTGCACTTTTGGTACTATGTTGTTTAGGGCGCGAATTTTGTTCAGTTTGTTTGAAAATTGTAGGCCTGTATAAAATGGCATCCTTAACGTGTGGTACATATGCCTACAACAGGACGGCCCGCGAAAAAAAAACCGCATAATCTGAAATTTTTTATGTCCAAATATTTGTATACGTTTTTGACTGAAAAAGTGCAAATAACGACCACTTTTCTGCTCCAAAATCTAAAATCTGATTCCGAAAAACTGTTCGAAGTTTGTAAAAAATAATTTGGAAATTTTTAGCTATCATTCTACATCAATACATCAATTCTACATCATTTTTAGCTATAAATCTATGCTATACACTCAATGAAAGTACTATTTTTTTTAATTTTTTCACAAGTTTCTAAAAACTGGACCAACTTATTCGGAATCAAAATTAGATTTTTGGTTCCAGAAACGCGGTAGTTGCACGTTTTTAAAAGACTTAGAAAATTTTCTAGCTGTGTGTTTTTTCGTGGACCATCCTGTGTATAACTACCACACAAAACTTTCAGGGGCGGATTCGGAATTCTGTTAACCAAACTTTTCATGTGAAATGTATTTTGACCCCTAATGTTTTAAAAAAGAACTTACGTCCCCGACACCTTTTTAATAATGAAAAACAGTCGCACAGTAAAAAAAACTGCACTTTTTTCTCACTTTTCTTTTTAAGTTTATAATAAAAAATTCAAAGCTCGTAAAAATTATGTATAGGCCGTTTTTTAGGCTGGAATGGGCGGCCGCCTATACACGCCGTGCTAAATCCGCTCCTGAAAGTGTTACGCAACCATATTTAAAAAAGAAAAAGAAAAAGATGTTTTTTTTTAGTAGTCTACCATCTCACAAAAATTAAGGGCAGTAAAATGATCAACTCACGGTCGCGTTGGCGACAGCCGCATCAATACAACTCTGAAAATAAAAATAAAAAATAATAATATTACTACAATTATTCAGGAACAGTCCATAAACATAATAACCACTTGTTACTCCCGGACTGTCGGAAAGAACGTTTTGTTTTTTGTAGCCAACTATTTTATTTTGCAAAGTCAACAGTCTACATTTCTGACTTCGAACACACGGAATTTCATTCTAAAGGAGGTTACTCACCAAAACTTTAGGATCGTTGCGAGCTTGGCTTCACGCTGCAACGTCACTCGTTGCTAGACAACGCGTCAAGCGCCAGGCCGAACCTCGGTTCCTAGCGTTGCTTTGATCGCTATGGAAAATTCCATATTTGAAGCGCGGCCCGCTGTACCGCAGGCAAGCCGAATATCTGTAATGCATGCATACACACACGCAGCATTAACCAAAACGTAATTATTTGCTTTAGCAGTATCGCCCAACAAAATCAACTTGTCGTAAAGATTCACGAAAAATTCACTAGAATATAATCCTTTTTTAAACCCCTTTCGTGCAGCCCGTCTTTTATCAGTGGGAGCAATACGAGCGCCATGGGGAAATTAACCTCATGTTTATAGTTCTGTTAGAACAACAATTACCGCTTTCAATCTCTTAATGGTGCGTCTCTTGATATTATTGTACAGGTGATCAACAAAACGCAGTTCAACAACGTCAAACAGGAGTTGATGTCAGCCGTCTTGTTTGTAGACAAAGCGGCGTTTGCAGCGTCGGTGTGTACAGACCCAAGTTTGAACGCGTCAAACGTTCTCCAAGACCAACGCTGCAAACGACCAAGCCTAGCACGCAACGCCCCTAAAGTTTTGGTGAGTATCCTCCTTAACTATTCGGGTGGTGAGTTTCTGACACTTCTGATTGGAGAGGCTTTAGGATGTTTATCATTACCACCAGTGCCTCCACGAACAGGAAAGTTTCCCTTTTTAGTGGAAATATGCTCTTCAATAGGAAAAAAAATATATTAAACAGGAAAAAGTGGGAAAATGGGGAAATTGTGTGTTTTATTTGCAAGTTTCGATTTTCTCTAGTGACTCACGATCGTCTTTCCATCCAGACCCACTTTTCTCGAAAGTTCCCGTAAGCAGGCCCACATGCTTCTACTCCCAACAAACGCGTGTTAACATTTTAAACCCTTCCGGTAGAGGTGGGCGCGGGTGGGGTAAACCGCGGTTCGATGCGGTTCGGGTCGGTTCCGTATCGGGTCAGTTCCCAATAAAATAATTACTGCGGTCTGCGGGCAGCTGCGGTTCTAAAAAATAAAATTACGTGCGATTTCGGGTAAATCGCGGGTGAACCGCAGCCAAAATAAATAACCGCTGATAACCGCGCGTCATAGAAAATGCCAACTTGATTCCCTTTAGCATTAGATGAACGCAAGGCCAACTGAGGTAGAAAATGCAAGACCCGAAACAGAAGCTTCAGTGGGCCATCAATAGCAGATGAAACGTAAATATAAACATGAAATGCACGATTGACGAAGGGATGCACGCTGTCAATATTTTTTAAAACTTTTTTTGAACTTACTAAGAAAAAATACTTTGAAGAACAAAAAATTTTAATCAACTAAGAACGGCGTTAGTTGAATTATAACAATGTCTTCGTGTGGCTTTCTTATGTTTCCAGCATTTTTTTTTTTAGCGGTTAACCGCGGGTAAAACCGCGTTCGGGTCGGGTCGGGTTTCATTATAGCACACATTTGCGGTTTCGGGTCGGTTCGGTTGTCAGTTTAGACGTTGCGGTTCCCTGTGGGTCAGTTCCAGTTTCTGTAAATGCGGTCAATTTCGGTTCCCAAAAGTTGGACCCGTGCCCACCTCTACCTTACGGTGGGGATATCCAGTTGGGGTCTAAACTAGCCCCGGATTAGCTTAGCCCTGGACCGAACTAACCCTCAACCTGGGAGTTAGTGGACTGGAGAAAAAAGTTGGTGATATCCGTGATGGGGTTTTGTTAGCTCTCCTTTGACTCCGACCATTAGGCTAAATTAGCCCTCGATATACTTATGTTAAAATGCTGTTCAAGCTCAGGAATAACGCTAATCCTGGATGGATATCACCACTTTTTACATCTCGGGGCTAACTCTGTTTGCCGTGATGTCATCATGAGTTTAGCCAATGACGAACGAGAACAGCGGATCTTTGGCCGTCTCAATGGACTAGCCCAGTCACGTGATGCGCGCGTCACAGCAAACAACCTTGGCGCATGGTATGTAGGAGTATGTTTCCGTATCACCGCTGTACGGATAAGTCAGGAGCGTCTAGTGTGATACAGGAATCTGTCACTAGAGGTCTCCAACTCTAAGAGACGGTTAGAGGAGTGCGTCATGTCATCGAGACTAATTTTAGGCCCTTTATTTTTTTTAACAAAGGGTGTGCAAAATGCCAAACTGTGTAAAAGTTTTAATACAAAAAAAAAAAAACAATAAACATACGATCAGGCATTTGTAAGTTACCCAACAACCAAATACAATCAGTACTTTCCTAAATCACCGAACAGAGCGAACAGAACGCACCACTGTTAGAGACAGTTTGGCTCCAAACTTGACGTCGTGCGTGTGCAGTAACGTTGCGTCAGTCGTTTAGTACCTTCCGAAACTGCAATCACAGCTCAACAAAATCATCAAGCTCAACAGAGCACTCGTTACGTCATACCTTTAACGTGACCAGACGTGGTTATTGATTGGACCAGGCTAGGCTAATGGATGTGACCAGGCGCGAGCAATGCCAAACTGCAAACCATCTCGGGAAGGTGGTTGCGGGTAATTGCCGGTGGTGGAGCTTTTGAGCATGAGCGAGGTAACAGTTTTGCCAGAAACAGACTAATCGCTGACGTTGGTTGACGTAAGCAAAACACATCAACACGGCTATAGTAGGGAATGAGCTGAACTGTCACCAACAGTGGTGCGTTTGGTTCGTTCTGTTCGGCGCTTTAGGAAGGTACTGATTGTTGTTTCGTGGCACACATTGACTGCGCTTGAGACTTTCGGTTTCGATTGCAGGTAACTCGCACGCGCAATACACAAAGGCTTGTCGTCCGTCACGCGAAGTCGTATTGTAGAAAAACCAAAAAAAAAAGGGTTAAAGGGTTTAACGAGCGTTAACCACTCCTGGTCATCTGCCCGAAGCCCTAAGGCCCTATGTCTGCAACAGCCAGATACCCAACAACCCTTTTTTTTTTTTAAATAATCAGTTAAATGTTTTAGTGCCTATTTTCGGCTTCCGGAGCAAATGTTTGCACCACATTATCAACTAAGGGTCGACAGTTTTTCTTAGTGTTTCTTTGCCATGAAAGGTTTCGTAACAACTTAATTTAAATTCCGTTTTTTTTATTGAGCCAAATTATTCGATTGCAGTTTAAAAATTTGGTATTATTAATGTGCTGCGTTATCTGAAACTATTCCTGAATAATTAGAATTTTTAAAGTGTTGTTGCCTACCTTTCAAACACCAAAAACTTACCGGAAGTCTGACACGTTTTATGAAAGAGTTCGTTGACGTTTTTTGTATTGACTGATACGGACTGATACTGATACCGCAAATCATGGCGGCGATGGGTTGACGGACAAGAGCTATAGCGACTAAAACGGCCGAGACTACCTTCAATTTTGTTAATTGCAGTGTCTAGGAATTCTGGGGGGGGCATGCTGTCTGATAAGGAAGCACACCTCTATCACTCCTAGTTCTACTTACTAGCCGCTAGGGCTTCTTTGTAATTAGGTTTACTGGCCCACCTTCCACGTGGAGCCACTTGTGTAAAGGCAGTACTGGCCAAAGACCAGTGCTACCCACTGTGACATTCAATCCTTTGTAGATCAATGAACCACGTGAGAAGGGAAGGGGCACATACCCTCGCCACGATAGCTAGTAATTAATTAACTAGGCTAACACTGTATTAATGCCCAATTTTCGTGTACTGAAAGGTATATTCCTCCCAGTTGGCCTTTCTGTGTAGCTCAGTTTTGCAACATTTGTTCGGACGTGTGTAAATATTGCAAAGACATTCATTTTTCCCTCGCAAGAAACGGGATTGCTACAATCACTCTAAAACTAGAGGTGTGCGAGCTCAATAATTTGACTTCGAGTCGAGTTAAGTCGAGTACCTGGCCAACGTTTCGAGTCTCGAGTCGAGTTCGAGTTTTTCCAAAACTGTTAATTCAAGCTCAATGTTAACTGTCAAGTTACAATATAAAATTGTATTTCAACCAAGTGCGATATTAACTGCCAAATTACAACATAAAATTCTGCCAGTGCTTGCTACAGAACACGCGTTGAAATAGCCGGTCAACCCTTGCTAAAGTTTCGATCGTAGGCTAAAAGTATAAACTCAAAACTAAATAACTCTTTAATACGTAAGAATGCAAGATGATCCTTTTAACAAGTTTTGGACTTTTTTTTTTTTTTTAATCTACTTTGGGAGTGTCTTTTTTCCATGCTTTGCTCCTGCTTGTTTGTTTATAGGTGTTGGCCTGCTTTTTTTTTTTCACACTGAACATTGAATTTTCATCAACAATGGATCATTGTTCTACTCCCACACCAAAAGTGTCACCATCTCGTAACTTGGAGGATTTTGCCTACAAAGGAAGTGTCACCAAAACCAGGGGGAATAAGAGGTCTACAATGTTCTATGACGCTCAGGGGTCTCCTCTGCTACATTTATCGCAGCATAAAAGTGACAACCAACACCCTGACAGGAAATTTCCTGCCAGTGAGAGCTTGCTGGATTTGTCAGAGAGGCTTCAAACTAGTATCGAATGTTCCAAAATTGAAAAGGACCTGGATCTTATGTCCATTGATAACAAACTGTCAGTCCTTCACCGTGCCATTTCTAACACATTTTCTAACGGTCAACCGACCACCTCTCAGGATGAACTTTCATCAATGTTGGAATCTCTCTTTGCTACACAGCGGGACCATTTGAATCACCAACTTGACCTACTACGTTCGGATTTCGAGAAGCTGATTGTAGCACAGATTTCGAAAATTGAAGCCTCCATCGATGCTAAGCTTAGTGGTTTTGTTTTTGACTCAAAAGCATCTACCCAGCACCAGCCGAACTTGGACAGAATTGAAATGGGGACCATGCCCTCCAGAAGAACAATTGGGGTGTCAACCATCTTGTCGGTGTCAAATGGTGGTTTAGAGCTCCGATCTGCTCATCTTGATCCTCTTGGGCCGCCGGTTGAGGACTCGACTTCGGCAGGGAAGGCCAGTAATGGAGAGTCTCGGAGTTGCAGCATTCTTGCTGTTAGTACGGGGAATTTCGATCCACCAAAGTTGGTTGATAACGCTAAATCACATGGGACTAACCTTCTTACGGCGAATTTCTCCAAATTGCCATCCAATATCACTGTGCGTCGAAAAAACAAGACTAAAGTGACCAAGAGGGATAATCCTTCGTGCAACAACAGTAACATTACGGGTACGATTTTTGACCGAAGTGACCCAGTCAGTGGAAATGTTGAGGATCCCTACAAAAAGATCTCCGAACTTTGCTGTAAAAAAAATGAGATGGTCACTCAGTCTTTTCCAAGCAGCCATTGCCACTATCATCAAGGACAGTCCTTACGGAAGGTCGGAGAACCTTATGAGTGGAGTAGCCATTCCATCATACTTGGTGACTCACATACACGTGCTCTGAGAGGTAGCTCACACAAGAGGTCGACCACTTGGTGTTGGCCTGGAATTAAGGCCGAACAGCTAACAAAGCATTTACAGGAAATTACCAAAGACTCCGAGCAAAATTCGACGTTTATTGTTTGTGTGGGGTCCAACAATGTCACAACTGATCCCCCATCCAAAATTGTGCAATACCTTGGCGAAGTCGCATATAACATAAGGACTATTAGACCAAGATCCATCATATCTTTTGTGGGTTTATTCCCCAGGTTGAGTAAAACCAGAATCATGGAAGATAGAGTAGTGTCCACCACAAACAAACTCCTACGGCAGTTATGCATCGACATGAACTACAATTTTGTGTCTATCGACCAAAAACTGTGCACAGACCCAACCCTGATGTCCAGAGACGGCCTTCACTTAACTAGAAAAGGAAAATCGGCTTTGTATCAAGAGTTTATCACCGTCCATGGAATCCCGGAAAACCGATAGTCATAACTGGGAACTGCCCTCC
Organism: Lithobius niger; assembly: GCA_023313725.1. Classification (NCBI taxonomy): domain Eukaryota; kingdom Metazoa; phylum Arthropoda; class Chilopoda; order Lithobiomorpha; family Lithobiidae; genus Lithobius; species Lithobius niger. The sequence continues at coordinate 7,044 of JAHWFP010014631.1, read as the reverse complement.
CACTGTGCCACCAACTTCCCATTCCTTTGATTGTGCTAAAAATAGTACATCCAGTTTAAAGTGCATCACATTGAATGCGAGAAGCATTGTTAAGAACTCGGCACACTTGACAGCTATTCTTGCTTCGGGTAGTATTGACATTCTTTTTATCGTGGAAACTTGGTTGAACGACAGCATAACTGACAACATGGTAATTGGGTCCTACAATTATCGAATTTTGCGTAAGGACCGCAACTCACGTGGTGGGGGCGTGGCAGTCATTTACAGAAGTAATTTGGACATTGTGTGTGATAGTATATCTGCAAATGCTGAAGCATTTTCTGTTATTTTACCAAATTTGATGTTGAAATTTATAGTTGGTTATTTGCCTGACAGTTACAATCACACTTCTGTGGGTTCCTTGGGATCCTATATTGTAGAAAATGTTGATCCATCACTTACTAATATTGTTTTGGGGGATTTTAACCTTTCAACGGTCGATTGGACGCATTTGTCAGCTTCTAACGGACACCATCAATTTTTTCTAGACATTTTACGCCCGCTGGGTATGCACCAGTTTGTAACTGAACCTACAAGAGGTGAAAATATTCTTGATTTAATTTTGTCGCAGGATGACCGACTCATTTTTGATGTTAACGTTGGTGAACATTTAGGCAACAGTGATCACTGTATGGTATCCTTTCGCATTCACTGTACCCCTGTTAATGGTGGTCTGATCAAAACGTGTAAAGGCACAATTGATTTTGGCCGTCTCCGTGCCTCTTTGGCACGTGTTGATTGGGACTCGGAATTATTTACCAGTTGTCACTCAGTTGACTTGGCTTGGTCGAGGTTTCTGACGATCCTGGAAAGAGAAGTGCGGCTTTCCAGGAGGAGCTCAAAGCGAGTTAAGAGATCGATGAATTCATTACCTAGGAATATTGCAAAGGTTGGAAGAAAAAAATTAAAATTGTGGCAACGCTATAAGACATCTCCTACGTTGGAAAACCAGCAATGTTACATTGCTTGTCGCAATAATTATTCTGACCTTGTGGAGGGTTGGCACTGCTCAAGGGAGAAAAAAACAATTAGGGAAGGAAATCTATCTGCCCTTTTTCGTCTGTATCGTACTAAGACTGGTAACTCGCGAACTTTGCCACCATTTAAGTCGGGTGATGATTTCATCACAGATGATTCTACCAAGGCAGAGCTGCTTAACGACATCTTTGTTTCCAATGCTGTAACTGACAATGGGATTATCCCGTTGGGCCATTTTACGACCATTCACCCCGACGTTAACTGTAAGCATGTTTCTTTCCCAGTAACCTTGGTACGAAGTGTTATACATGGCCTTAAACCTAGTCACGCAATTGGACCTGATGGCTATTCAGCATTTTTTTATAAGCAAATTGTCATGGAAATTAGCTTGCCACTGTCTTTCATTTTCAATCTCTCTTTCGAGTCTGGCAGGCTCCCAACTGTTTGGAGAACTGCAAATGTGATCCCTATTTTCAAGAAGGGTGATGCAGCTAACCTGTTAAATTACAGACCAATCGCGTTGACTGTTATCCCATGCAAGGTTATGGAATCAATCGTGAAATCCGTTTTGATGAAATATTTGTTAGACAACAGTTTGATCAGTGAAGACCAATTCGGTTTTTTACCGGGAAGATCATCTACTTGCCAACTGCTTGCTTGCATTGACTTATGGACCAGTGCCTTGGACGCTGGTGTAACAACAGATATTATTTATTTTGACTTTTGCAAGGCATTTGAATCGGTGGTCCATTCAAAATTACTTTACAAACTTGGACAGTTTGGAGTAACTGGTGGCCTGCTGAAGTGGATTTCTGCTTTTCTGGCAGGCAGATCCCAGCGAGTGCTGGTCGGTGACTCTTTTTCTAGCCCGTCCATGATAATTAGTGGTGTACCACAAGGGTCAGTTCTTGGACCTTTGCTTTTTGCCATCTATTTAAATGATCTACAGTGTAATACCTCGACTATCCACCAGTTCAAATTTGCCGACGACTTAAAGTTGGGTGTTCATATGGTTGACTCAGTATCAGACTACTCAGCACTGAATGACGCAATTGATTATGTTTCGGAGTGGAGCGATGACTGGCAGCTGCCGCTCTCAATCAGCAAGTGCCGGGCTTTTCATGTGGGTCACCATAACTTTTCTCCACGCTATAGTCTTAAAGACCAGCTACTTCCTGAAGTTTTTGAAATTAATGACTTGGGGGTCTGCTTAACCACCAATCTAAAGCCGTCGATCCATTGCAACTTGATTGTCACTAAAGCCTTTCGAAGACTGGCAATTGTTGAACGCTGTTTCACTTCCGGTAATGTTAAAACTAAAGTGTGGGCTTTTAAAGTGTTTGTGAGACCACTCCTGGAGTATGCGTGCCCGGTTTGGTCTCCTACTCTTCTGGGAGATATCGACAGGGTTGAATCGGTCCAACGCAAATTTACTAAAAAACTTCCTGGCATGCGGAACCTCTCTTACGACATGAGATTAACTCGCGTGGGGCTCGAGTCCCTGGAGTTACGTAGGCTTCGAGCTGACCTTCTCTTGACCTTCAAAATTGTTAGAGGTTTTCTGCAAGTGGACATGCCGTTCTTTGACCCTTGCCCTTACTTGGCAACTAGAGGCCACTCGCTTAAATTGGCTACCCAAGCGGGGAGGTTGGATTGTCGACTAAGGTTTTTTGCTGTGAGAGTAATCCATCCATGGAACTCTCTGTCCGAGGAAGCTGTACGGGCACGTTCTGTCGACCATTTTAAATTTTTGTTGACCAGAATTTGTCTTCGCAAATTCTTGAGGAGGCCTGAATTTGTTGCCCAGGTTTAACATTTTAACTTTTAAGACTCGGACTAGTGTAAGTGGTCTACCCCTTCTAGATCCCAACCACTCTGTCGTTAAATTTATTTATTATTATTATTATTATGTTTTTAATTAATTAGTTTTACTGATTTCTGCAATGCTTCATATGACAAACTCGAAGTACTTGAAACATTCGAGCTTTTGTGAGAAGGGTCGAGTCGAGCCCAAGTTTGAACTCAACTGGACTCGAATTTTTCGAGTTTTGCACACCCCTAAGTCTAACCTTTGTAAATGTCGCAAAAGCTATATTCGGGCAGGATGCTGGAAACAAGTGAGAAAGTAGGTCCATTTAAGTGATATCACGACTTAAAAAGATGAAAACTTTGCTGAAAACCATAAGAAGTTGTGTGTTGTGCAGATGACCTTTCTGCTAACAACTAATCATAGTGGTGATGGCTTAACCTGGAAGAAGGACTACTAGTTTCGTGTTGTAAAGATGAACAGGTTTAGTGTTGTACACATGACACTAAGTTGTAATGTAACTAGAATCATATAAAAAACAAAAAAAACTAGTAAAAGGGACCGCCAAGTTCCGAATGGTTCGTCCCGTCAAAGGAGTGATATCAACACACCAAAACATTTGTGAAGTTAATCACACCGATTACTTTCGGTAGTAATGTTCACGTTTTCATTTCACGCCCAAAGTATTATTCGGTGCGATTAACTTGGCGAATGTTTTGGTGTGCTGATATCACTTTTTTTAAGGGCCGAACCATTCGGAACTTGGCGGGCCCTTTTACCAGTTTTGGTTTTTGACGTGATATCACTTCTTTTTTTTTTTAATTGTGTTGTACATTTGACACTTGTAATGTAACTGGAATCACGGTGGTGATGGGCAAACACCCACCACCATGGGTAAGGCTTGGTACAGCATGACGTTTTTTCACTCTTGTGGGTTTTGTTCTGATTTACTACTCAATAATGAAAATACGTTTCAAAAAATGAAAAACAGTCGCGCACTCTACAGTGAACTTTATCCTTCCTTTTTCGTTAATTTTTCGTTAATACAGTGTAAGAAAGTACAGTTCTTTAAAAAAAAAAAGGCCATTTTCAGTGAAGGCGGTGCCATACTATCCATACCATAGAGAATCCGCCCCTTTTGCTGTCGTTTCCAGTCATGTTCACGTTAAGTCGGCGAAACGTCCACCATGTTTGTTTTTTTTTTACTGTAAATACTACGGCACTGTCTTCGTTTTACAAGTATTTTAACATTTTTACTGCATTTGTCTGTCAAAGCAAGTAGGAACTAACACCTATACATTTTGATTCAAAGACCAAGACATGAATTCGGCAAGTGGGTTTTTAAGCTTTTAACAACCTACACTAAAGATCTTTAAGAAAAACCTTTTTTTTTGCAACTACTAAGTTGGTTCTTTAACTTACTTCAGCTATTGGTGTCCATTCCAATGCAAGAACCAAGAAGACAGCAAGACAGCCAGCTCGTATCATGTTTGGATTGTGGAATGCTCCGTCCGTACAAGAAGTCGTTTGACTGGATCCACAAAATCGTGCACAGTGACCATAAAGCGAGACTAATTCCTTTTTATGTATTTGGGTGTATGACGTCTCAGCGGCATTTTTTCTATTGGATTTCCCGTTCTTTCATGTTTCTTTATTCTCTTGTTTTGTGGTTTGGCGCATACTTCTCATGCAAAATGTAAGCACCATTGTAAGAGAATTCATTATTGATAAACAAAATGCGAAAAATTATACTTGACACAGTGCTACATTTTTCTATGAAATTTGAACATGAAAAAAAGAAAGAAAGCATATAACAAAAGGAACGTGTTTGCCATGCGCTGCGCACGCTCTCCACATATAAATTTGAAAATTATCATAAAAAAACGAAAAGCCTATTTTATTCAAGGATGGCGTGAATTCAAATTCACAAACAAACTTTCATTATTGTTATTTTAATTCACTTGTTAAGTTATTTTGATAGTTGAAAAAAGAAAAAAAAATTTTTGGTGTGGTATAGGTCCCACCATTAAACCTTAGGGTAAATATTCATTCAGATCGGATTCGGTTATGCAATAAGCCTGTAGTTTTAATGCAAAAGAATTGTTTTTTTTTTTAAATTCTCACAGGCTGCCTCAGTTATTTTAGTTACGAAATAGTGTTTCTGTTTGACACGTGTAATATTCGACTATCAGTGTCGAGAGGAGACCCCGATGACAACTCTAGACGGGATAGTATCTATTATTTCATGTGAACGACTCTGCCAAGCTTTTCGGCCGCTTGAAGTCGTGATATCAAACGCCAAGCATTTTCTCCAAATTAATCCCACTGAGTAATAATTCGAAAGTTAAATGAAAATTATGAAAAATTCCTTACTGCACTGGAAGTGACTTTATGTTGTCAGGCGAGCAAACCCCAGATCAAATAACGTTTCTGCCTTTTCTGTCGCATTGTTATTTATCCTCAGATGCCCCGAATGCAGCCAAACTGCCTTATCTGTAAAAGACACAAGTAGCTAGCGGCCGCCACGCTCTTATATATTTTATCTGGATAGGATGGACGTTAATGTTACCGTTGAATCTTGGCGGTAACATTACGTTAAAAATACTAGCATGTGTTTTAATAAAAATTGTTAAGATGATATAGAGCACATGCCATTGAGACGACAATACTGAGGCAGTGTAGCAAAATTTTTCGCAAGTCTTTACTTACTGTCTTAAATAATTGGTCACAAATCGCTATGAATAGTACTAGTTATACCATGGTTGTGACGTCACCCTAACTCAACGCCATGCTAAATTTCAAAAGATTAAATCCCGTTAACCATGGCCGGAAGTGTACGTCATCCCAAAAAGTGTGGTTTATCAAGTTATCCCATACTTTTGCTGATAACCCACACTTTTACCACGATAATTCACGCTTTTGATACTTCCTGGAACACATGACCAAGAACGTACACACCAACTACCAAATGCAGCGGCCAAAAAAGTAACACAATGAAAACGTACAAAGAGAATTACTTAACTTGTCGGAATGTCCCAAATGAAATCCTATCCCTGCTAACTCGCACATGTCTGGCCCAAACCTAAGTTTGCTCACTTCGTATAACGCACACCGCCCCTCCACAAACTAAAATGGAATGATCTTCATTCATACCAATATACTCATTACCGTATTTCTTGAAACAATTTTCACAAACACAAAAATAACACAAAAACGTTTTGATTAAATACGAGTTAGCTTGACGTCCCAACCATGATATAAATTAGTTGTTGGTGAGAAAGTCACGGAAAGTGAGAAAGTTGTGCTATGCACTTGATGGACTTGCCCACTCTTTGGCCAATCATCGCAGCTGTGGTATAATACTCAGTAACTGTGACTTTCTAACCAATAACTATTACTATATTCTGTGTTTGTATTCTTCAGTAAACTTCTGTTTTGCACGTTTTTTCCCCCAAAATGGCGCTGTTAATTTGCAACATGATTGTGTGGATTCAATCATCTGTAATTGTTTCAAAAAATGCATGAATCCTTACGAAACACCATACCGTTTCCCCAAAATTGAGACTATAATATGATGTACTTTTCTGGCGCGAATGATCCATATTGTCGCAAACTAAGCCGACCAGCGACGTGTCTTTTCATTAGTTCATTAAAATCATAAATTGTGTGTGCTACAGCTGAGAGTGGCTCAAGACACTTTTGGTAGATTACAACATATTGCCAATCTATCGCAATCTAAAGCAGCGACAACACTGACAGTGCTGTTTTTGTGGGGATAATTGGAACTAATTTCTTATTTCCGCAGTGGGCAGTTCAATAAAGAAACGAAAGTTTAGCTATCTTATCATGACATAGCGACAGTCTCTCCTTCGTTGATCTTGACTTATTTTAGTCTGCTTTGAAGGAAATTTCTGACGCAATCCATTCTTTTCTTTTCTGGTCTGAATTCATGTAGTGTTTTTGCCAAATGGTCATGCCAAGAGAGAGAGAGAGACAATACCCGATGACAGACCTGCCACCAATGTGAAAATTGTGAAAAAATGTGAAATTCTGGCATCTACAATAAAATAGTTTGAAAAAATGTGAAAAAATGAGAAAATTGTGAAATAAAGGGAAATAATTGCAATGTGCCATAAATAATAAATAAAATAAACTAGTTGTAACGTTTTCAATTCCATTTTACCTATTCAGATTACTCGGTTAAGTTATCGACAGTCTGC
>JAHWFP010014629.1:0-32864 GCA_023313725.1 Lithobius niger | reverse complement strand
CCACCTCCACGTTAGGGAGGGAAGGTGGAAAGCCAGCATGGTAATGGGATTAGTATTACACCTTTTCCTTCACCAGCTCAGTGTCTACCTGCTGACCCTAATGTGGGATCAGAGTTGGTTTGTCCCGTTCGTTCGTATAACGGTCCAGCTCAAGCAAGCATATTCCAGTGGACAGCGTCCCACGACTATGCATAGAAAGCAAGTGAACGACGGTTCCAGTACCTGAAGTCGAAAAAAAAACCGCCCATTTTGTCATCCAGGTTAGGGCTAATCGCGAAAAAATACTATATACGACGTTTTTCACTTGTTCCAATTTTTTTCTGTGTGTTTCGTAGTGTTTAAAAGGCAAGTTATTGTCGTGTCAATTTGTTGAATTCCTCTTAAATTCAACGAGTAGGTACGGTACGAACATGCTTCAACTGAAACCCGTCAAAAGAGCAGCCCTCTTTGTCCTGGTTGTGTCTCATTTATTTTGCCTGGTTTCGCTAACTAGAAGATGTTACAATGGGATGCCAACAGGACAATGTGAACAATAGGATTCACTATTTAGGAATTAAAAAAAAAAAAGGGTTGCTGTCGGTGGCACGTTTACGGTGGATTCCGAGATGCAGAGAAGCGACTATGAATGCTCGCATTATGCTGTAGTGTTTAGTCCAAGGGAAAACTTACTGCTGTACTGAAACGTTGATGTTTACCTTTCGGGTTTTCGAGGGAATGTGTATAGCGTACAAATATAGGCCTAGTCAGACAAATATAGGCCTAATCAGACGAATTTAGGCCTAATCAGGCAAATGGCAGGCCTCATAGGTCAAATCAGACAAATATAAGCCTAATCAGACAAATAGGCCTAATCAGACAAATATAGGCCTAATCAGACAAAAATAGGCATAATCAGACATTTCAGGCCTAATCAAAAAAATGAAGGCAAAATACATTACGTGTGTCCCTATCAGTAGATTGCCAATTCACACTAGTGTTCATTCGGTTCCAGCAGGATGCCGATTGTTTTAATCCAGCTGCGTGGATCAATGACATCGTTTGGTGCGACGCACATACAGGTACTCGTGTTATTTCCTGAGGTTTAGGATAAGGTCAATTCCTTCCTAACAAACAATTTTTCTCGATGGCTTTTGAATTTTCATCGTTGACTGTTTTGTCGTGACTCGGCATAGTGAAAACCGCCACCATCTTGAAATTAAGATTAGCCAGTGAGCTTTTTTAGATTTTTTTTTAGCATATCCGCTTTTACTACTACCACAAAACGGAAATGAAAAGACAGCTTTAATTTATGAATATACTATTTTCTCCTCTAAACCCAGTTTCTCAGTTGGAGAAGCGAAAGCTAAAGGTGGCATACACTTGAATTTAAATTCAAACAAACAAAATAAAAACAAAAAAAGCGAACGGAAACAGGATTTCAACCTTGCTTTCAAGTGCACTAACCGGTCCACATCTCCTCAGGGTCGGTTGCCACTTGTCTCCAAGCACTTGGAGTCTTAATTTTTAAAAAGGAAATGTCGAGGTGGTTGTTATGCGATGGAGAAAAGACAGTTTAGTATGCAACCAGGTCTGAGTCTAGCCTACCGCCTGGGACAGAATAATCTGAAAACGCGGAAAACTTGTTTAATCCCTTTGTCTTAATGCTCTTAATAAACAAACCTTCAAAAAAAAAAACTTAACAAGTGGTGGTTGACGAGTATATTGTTGTGTTGCGCTTCGTTGGTTGTATACCTGAAGTCTGCTGTTGGCCGTATTTAAATTAGAAAACAAAAACGAACTTGTTGATATTTGAGGTCACGTTTGCCGAAGTCACAAAGAGCAAAGAAACGCGAAAGCTTTCATGTAAGGTTTCCGATATGACAATCTTGCTGCAGTGTTTAGTTCACGGGAAACCTTACTGCTGTACTGAAAAGTTGATGTTTACCGTTTCACTCTAAACACGGTAAGCAAGCCAGCGATTGGCGCATGCGTTGTGTTACTGTTAGGGCGTGTTTACGCAGCGACGTGACGTGAAGCTAGAAATCATCAATTCCAACATGGCGGCGGTTTTAGCTCTGCCGGCTCGCACCGAAAACACTCAATAATGCGAGTTCAGAAGTGACTGGGAAAACTGTTTCGTCAGGAGGAATTCTTTGTCTTATTGTCACGGATTATACGACTGCGAGCATTACTTAACGATGTCGGGTTTAGCTAATCCACGTAGCATCGTTATCATGGTAACCTTTACCATCGTGATTAAATTCTAGTTGCGCCAATGCAAGTGCGAGTCGTTACATAAACGTACCCTTACATTTGATTTATGCGACCTAATCTCGCTAATAAGGTATAATCTAATCCAGCATAAAGTTTAAACATGGCGCTCATTTAGGCTCTTTTTTCGAGTAAAAAAGAAAACTCAAAAATCTAAGATCAGGACACAATGGATTGTGTTTTTTAAGCAGGAATTCCTTAAATTGTCATGGGTTGACATGACTGCACGTATTCACGAAACCATGCGTTTAGTTGGTCGCTTGAACCAGCAATGATACGTTCGCTATTCCGCTGTGACTTGGAGCTCACATTACCGGAAATTACGTAAATCTATCCTTAACGTTGGGCGAATTTCAGGGGAAATAGGCGACGGACGCAATGAACTCAAAACGCCATCTTGCAGTAAACTGGAAATTTGTTGGTGAAAGTAACAACGCCACCTGGATGCGTAAAAATCTACAGCTTCGGTTGCGTAACGCGTTCTAAATGATCGCACCAATAGTAAGAAACACCACCGCCAGTATAAACTATTTCCCGGTTCTGGGGGAAATCTTTTCAGGACAGTATGCTTTTCGAAGAAGCAGCTTCGCGACCACCTTTAGTATTTCCGCCAGCATGAACGTGAACGTGAAATAATACAATAGAAGTGATCATCAGAAAGCAGAAGAGGGGGGGGGGTTGTTAGGTGTGGGGGGGGGAGGAATTTGGGACACATGATGACTGATATTTCCGCGAACACGAACATGGAAGAATATAATATAAGTGATCATAGAAAGAAGGGGGAGTGTTAGCACTGAGGTGGGTGATTTGAGTCATAGGATGCGCTGATTGAGTGATCGAAGCAAACAAAAATCGGCGTTTATTAGCCTAACCATTGTCGCAAATCGTGCATTCAACACCACTCTTCAGTTAGTATGAGTTAAAATAATTCATTAGCTTCTTTAATCGTTGCTTGAACCCAAGACTAAACCCGCTTTCCCATTACAATGATTCGCCTTGAAGGGCTATAATTTGCCTCATGTCATGAGTTTAAATCACTCAAAAATTAACGCCAAGTCATCACTCAACACGCCCAATAAGCGTGACTAGTGGCAGGCCAACCTCTCAACGATTTAGATTTAAATTTAAAACTGATCAGCCGTTGACATCGCTGCTGTCAGCTGAGACCTTCTCATCAAAATGTCCGGGTTTAAAATCATTTCCTGAATCAATAAACGTAAAGTGGAGTTTCCTCATCACCGATGCCTTTGGCCACACTGTCCACCTTCTTATTTTGCTTACCTTGCAACCAGAAATTTCCCCCGTCATCGTCGTCATTATATCTAAAAAAAAAAAACCTAACCGAACCTAAGCGTTTTTTGGGCAATTCGATGTGTTTAATGGTTTAATTATCACTTTTGTTCGTGATTTATCAATTTTTCAAACGGTGTATCCAACACCCATGGGTTTCAGCTAGTTAAGTAAATAACTGAACACGTTTAGGGAAAAAACATTAGAGCTCTTCTCCCCATAGAACTCACCGTTGTGAAGGTACACAAATGATTTTAATGTACATAAGGTGGACTCCCATTATTTCACTCCCAGCATAAATCCCACATTTTTTTTACGGGTGCATCGGCTAAATCAAAAGGACGATGAAATATCCGTATTTTGTCGAGCAGTGATTTACGTGGATTCGGTTTTTATTCTTCTTGTTTTTCTTTTTGTTCGTCCTAGTAAACTTTGTTGAACACTCTCATAGTTATAACAGCGTTTTATGGCGATTATGATATTTCCAGCAAGTCTAAATTTTTCATATAAAAAATGTATGGTTTTGAAAGGTGCTAAATATTAATGGTGCTAAATATTGACCCAAAAGTCGTGCTCCACTAAAGATACGGTTTCAACTGACAAAAATTGAGGAACTACAAGGTGTCACTTGGGCGGGACCATGTAAAGAACTCTACAATGGATTGGTTTTGTTGTGGGTGTCGTTATTTGAAAGTGGGTGTAAGACGATCGGACAAAAGCATTTTCTAACAATGACTATTAAAACGACGAAGCTATTTAAAATTTTTGAATAGCTAACAAGAAAAGAAAGGGAAAGCTTTTGTCCTGCTCTTTTCTGACTGACTTCCTTTTCTTTCGTACACGAACGTTGACATGTGTATAAAAGTGGCTTCCACCTTGTTATTGCTGATTTGGACTACAGATAGCTTAATTTGGGTTATAGCGAAATGTCACTATTTGGAATGAGGGTTGGAAATCGTAATGACAACGACTGAAAAGAACGAAATGGTTCAATTCGTCCAATCGCATGGGCCGTCGACTTCCTGACTTTTTCTGATTATTTCCTACGGTTTTGGAAACACTCCTTTGTTTTCCTACGTTTTTATCCCGCTTTTCTGACCTGTAGTTCCCGACATTAAAAAAAAAAGTAATCTTGTTCAAGTTCACTACTACCTGTTAAAAAAGAAATAGGTAGGACCTGCAGTTTATTATTATTATTTTTCTTTTTTGGTTTTGCTCCTTTTTTTCTTGTAGTATTAGAATATGTAATCGGCAAATTTTGCCTCAGATGAAAATTTAAATACCCTACTGGCGGAGAAATCGTTGTGGCAACGGTGGCGCAAATGAACATTTTTTTTCTGGGATGGGCGGGGGATCGAGGGGGTTACGACCCGGATAAAAAACGTATGACCGCTTTCTTTTATTGTATTTTTATTTTTCTTGCTTTACGTGATGCATGTCTTCATAAAAAAAAGGTTTTGAAGAAAATAGTGAATAAACAGATTGTTACAGGGATTTTTTCGCCCTCTCGGCACGTTTGAGGGGGAGGGGGTTGCTTCTCCTCCCCTCCCCGGTTACAACGTGACAGGCTAAAAATTATTGATGTGTTTCCTTCTATTACGCATATCAGAAAATTAAAAATTAGGTTTAAAATTCTTATTATCTACATTCTACCAAACTTTTCTGTTTTTTTTTTTCTAATTTATGCTAAAAATTCCTTATCTCCTAATTTCTTTCTCTAAATTTCACTACAGTCCCTTCAACAGAAGATTTCGTCAGTGGATGCTTTAATCCACGGCACTGTCCCGTTCATGAGGAGGAAAGGCGCCGTATGAGAGGCCTATTGTTTCCGTATGCCTTCCGTCATGAACATATAATTCTAGCCTTCAGTTTCCCACGTGTAGAGTAATGCTGTTGTACGGTAGCAATGTCTTTCCATGAGAAGGGGGGGGGGGAGTATGAGTGACGAAGGAAGTTCATGACTTTAGAAAGGTCTGAATAGGTCTAGGAAGTATCTTAAATGCATTACGAAATTTCGGAAGTGTCATTTAATAACCTCTAACTAGCAATTGTATGAGACGAAGGGCAGCAGGTGCGAGATGAGACCGAGGCAGGACGAATGTGAATGACTGAGACCTCGTTTGGACTCGAACCTCTTTTCCCCTAACCCCCCCCCCCCCTCCAAAAAGAAAAATATGAAGTTGTAAGGAAAAGTAAAAAAAAAAAAACTTAAGAAGTTAAGCAAAGAAACTGAAAGTTCTATGTGTCAAGTACAACTTACAGCCATCCTGCACCTGACCTAGCGTAGCCATTTTTTATTGCAACACACCTGTTGTCGTGGTGCCAATTTATAACAAGGACACAATTCCTACTATAGTGGAAAACGGCGGTCTGCTGCCAGCTAGAGAGTTTTGGTTGCAGAAGCATGGACTCGTATACTATTACGTTGCGTAATAGTATAAAGCTCCCATCAGCTCATGATAGTAGGCAGTGCCGTGAAAACTCTGTACTACTCTGCTGGTCGCGGAACTTTAGTTCGCCGCCGCGTCGTATGGTGGCGATTCAATCGATTTGTCGGAACGAACCAACAAACACAGAATGGCCGCCATGTTGAAGCTTGAATTCTTCAAAAGAAACATTGCCTGACAGGACGTGGAGCCCACAAGATTATTAAAATACATTCGCATTGAAGTTTCGGCCAATAATTCCCTTGTGGAGGAGAAGTTAAAACAGGAGGGGAATTACGTCATTTCTAAGATGGCAGTGCAATGTGTGTGCTTTTAACTTCCCCTCCTGTTTGGGGGTCTCGTAAATGGTGACCAAGGTCTCAAAGAAAATTATTGGCCAAAAATTAATGTACGTGTTTAATAATCTTAAAGACGGAAAGCCAGAGGCTCACAAGAGTTTAATAAATACAGATGCAAACCTATGTACGTTGCCTTTTGGACTTATATGTCACACTGCCCTAGCGGGGAATCGAACCCAACACCTTTGAAAACAAAGGCCGAGTGTATACCGCTGAGCCCTACTGACACGGCCAAAAGGAAACGTCCAAAGGCAGTATTTAACGCGTGCATGTATAAACACATAAACATACACTTTCCAATCGCCACTGGAGGGACGTTTATTTGCCGCGCCACACTCTAAGTGAAACGAATGTCAGTATGGCCCAGCGCTGGGACCTGAGCCTTTGGTTTCAAAGGTCGTGGGTTCGATTCCCCGCTCATGCAGTTTGACACATACGTCCAAACGGCAACGAAAATAGGTTTGCGTCTGTGTTTGTTTAATAATATTGTGGGTTCCATGTCTCGTCATGGGACGGCTCTTTTGAATTTCTACCTCTCCTCCGCAAACATTCGTCAGTTGCTTGAATTTTAGCTGTGATATGCAAAAGTTTTCTGTCTTTATTTAATAAAACGTTGTACAATGTTGGAGAACGAGCATGTTTAAAAAAATAGCGAGAAACGACGACATGGTGAAGCATTAGGTCAAATTGTTTTCTAAGGGGAGAGAGAAAATTGTTATTTTGGTAAACGCTCTCTTATTACTGACGAGCAGATCGAGACAGCTACGTACGACATGCATTCAAAGCAAACCCTCAAAACCGCTCAAAATCCCGAATTTGCTTCCTCAATCAATAAAATAGCAGTTTCCTCATCACTGATGATCGCACCCACCTTCATTCATGTTTTGCCTCACTAAATTTATCGTTTCACTCGATAAGTCGTGGAGGAACTAGGTTCGTCACTAGGGCGGGACGAAGTGAAAGACCTCATCAATATGAGACTACAGCACAAAGGAGGCTCCGTCAGCGACTTATAGTGACCGCCGTTATTCTTAACAGTGAATAGACAAAATAGCAATATTTTTGTCCTTTTCAACTTGGCTAAAAAATGAGGTTAAGATCCGGATGGGATCTCGTTTGGGGTTTTGATCCGTGGTTGATACTGAATCATTTTTCTCAAAATATATTTAATTTCCATTTTACGTGTCGTCTATAGCAAAACTAAATGCTCGTACTGACGAACTGGCCCAATTTCGAACCCTATTGTACGTTTTAGAAGAAGAATCAATACGGAATAAATACATACGAATGCAAACCTTTATACGTTGCCCTTTGGACTTATATGTCAGACTGCCTGAGCGGGGAATCGAATCCACGACCTTTGAAACAAGAGGCCGAGGTCCTGCTGCCGAGCCATACTGACACGGCCAAAAGGAAACGTCCATAGGGAGCATTTAACACGTGCGTATATATGAAATTGGTTTGCATCTGTATTTATTTAATTCTTCTTGAGCCTTTGACTTCCCGTCTTTAATCCTTATTTCACGTTTAAGTGTTCCATTCGTTTCACTTGGAGTGTGGCACGGCAAATAAGCGTCCCTCCAGTGACGATTGGAAAGTGTAGATGTATATTTGCACGTGTTAAATGTTGCCTATGGACTTTTCCTTTTGGCCGTGTCAGTATGGCTCAGCGGTAGGACCTCGGTCTTTGGTTTCAAAGGTCGTGAGTTCGATTCCCCGCTCAAGCAGTCTGACATATAAGTTCAAAAGGCAACATAAATAGGTTTACATCTCTATTTATTTAAAAGCCAATAAAGTGCACAAGATAACAATTCCACTCGACGTTTCGAGTCACCTCAGACTCGTTATCAAGAGTACATGATAACAAAAAAAAATTACTAAAGAATAATAGCATTAAAAAGTGCAATTTCAGAAACCCATGTTCACCAAACAAAACAGGCTGGGGCAAACGTGCGATCGAACAGAACCGAAAAAGCAAAGTAAAAATTTTATCCGATTTCACGTTTGTCCTGTTTTGCCAGTTTTGTTCTGGTGAACATGGGTTTCTGAAATTACGCCATTTAATGATTTTTACTCCTTAGTAAATTATTTGTTATCATGTACTCTTGATAATGAGTCTGAGGGGCCTCGAAACGTCGAGTGAAATTGTTATCTTGTGCACTTTATTGGCTTTTATTCCTTATTTACCGTACAAGTGTTTTTTAATCCGATTAGAAGAAGGAGATATCAGCGGATTCGAACCAGGAAACCTTCCATCGTGGTGCAGACAGCGTATTTTTTTTTTATTAAGATTAACAGTTTGTTTGTGTACAATTTTGTCCTACATGCAATACAGTAGTACTGCCAAACTACTGGATGGTACCTCGTGCAATTAGGCCTGCATTTGTGTGGTTAGGTTTATGTATAGTGATTAGGCCTAAATTTGAGTGATTAAGCCGGTATGTTTGTAATTACGCCAATATTTGAGTGATTAGACGTATATTTGTCTGCTTGGCCTATATTTCACCGATTACGCCTATGTTTGCGTAATTAGGCAATAATTCGGATTACGAATTTTTACTAAGTAATTTTTGAGAACCTCTAGGAAGGCTAAGCTCAACGCGCAAAGTAATTGACGCCGTTGAACTCTCACGTGATCAGACAACGACACGATGGTACACGGAGGTTTCTTACTTCGCTTTACCTTATGTTGCTTTACCTTTCGTCGACTTGAAGTCACGTCGCTTTAGGAGAGAGGTGGTTACATGGACATTCAAGTTGGCGTGAGTTAAAACGACAAAGGGTACACGGTGGTTCCCGCTAAGTCGCGTTTAACCTAGCCAAACCCCTCTCTATTCCCATGCCTCCATTCAACTAGTTGCGCTTTCGACTTCATTTTAAGGAAATGGCTGGTTACACCCTAGCTTCGTGAAGTTTACGCGCACTCGTTTCAACCAATCTAAGCAATCCTTAGAGCGACGTAGAAAATGGGCTTTAGGTGGGTACACGTAAGTTATTAAAGCGCTTCAACTCCTTACGTCGACGTAACGAGGCGGTTTGAGTTAAAGCGACTTGAAAGTGGTTTTAGGTAGTTACACGGGCGTTTTAAGATAAAGTGACGTAAGAAACCTACGTGTACCCTCGGCCAATTACAAGTAGAACCATTGGTACCCTCTAGGCGCAATTAAGTGGCACTATCAACGGTGTCCGTAGCATGTTTATGTAGGTGGGTCTTCCTGCCCACAAACTCTCTTAAAATTCCTTGGTGAAAGTATCTCAATGCTTATTTTTCCACATCCCTTTTCCCCCCCCCCCCCCCCGAGTTGCTTTAGCTGTTGTAGTTGCCAGAAACATGTTACTATCTACATTTGTTGTATTAGTTGCACACTGTTTACGAATATCGTTATTTCAATCGTCGTAGGTGTTCGCTTTCTGTGCAAAAAATCGTGTTTACGTAGTCGCGGAGGACCCTCGGATCACTGGTTGCCAGTGTGTCATTTCAGGTTCTTCTAAAAATGCGAAACGGTTTGTGGAAAACACTTTCAATGAATGCTGCCCCCTGCAGACGAGACTCACGTTCCCTGCCGAGCACGTCAAACCGTATCCGTGATGGAGGAGGGAAACGCTGCCGTGAAGAAAGAGAAGAATGATGTAAAATTCTATTTTTGTACTCTGTTTTGCAAAGGGTGCGTGCATGCGTAAGGCTTGGTTACGTGGCCTCATAAATATGTATATAACACGAAAACAGCCCACGGTATGAGCTAAGCGAAAAATATGTTGGTCGCTCACCGATCTCTCACACTGAATTGTGTTTCGAATTTTGTCCTTCTTGGTCACCATGGATACGGATTTCATATTTATTTTATAATTCTGGACTTGGAGGTTTAACGGGAAGTAAACTTCCGTGCTTTGTTGGCTCTCGGCCCCTCCCCCCCCCCCTCCCTCTGTGGCCCGTTCCATTTCGACAAAATTGATTTGCAAAAACTAGCGGTTTCAAAAACAAAAATGTAATTTCAGCTAATCATGTCATCAAGAATTTATAGGGTTGGAGAGGAGAATTTGTAACTCTAAAAAGTCCCTATTGAAACGTGTTACATTCATTCCTATTAGTTCCGTCCGAGATTTCAGAGGGCGCCACGCGTTCCATCTGGTAATTTTTGCTCATTTTTCGGCCCAAATCTAAAGTAAAGTAAATTACAACTAAGCTAAACTAAATAATAATTAAATACAAGCTAGTTTTGTTTAGTTTAGTTTAATTTTAGGCAGAAAACTGAGTAGAAATTCCCACATAAAGCTCATGGCGCCCTCTATAAACTTCGACGGAACTAATAGGAATGAATCGAAGATGTTACAGAAGGGGGTCGTCACAAATTCTCCCCCCCCCCAACCCTATAAATTATTGATGTCGTTCATGTATTGCTGTTGTGCAACGATGTCTGTGTCGAATCCGTAAAATTAAAGGGACATGCCCGCTTACTATTTTCGTGCATCTCCCACGTTTACAGCTTTTGCAGGATTTCCACAGGTTTAAATTGCAGCTAAACGTCTCACACGAGGGAAGAAAACAGGAAAATGAACGCAACATTAATGCAACATTTACATCCGTTTGAAGCTGCAAATCTGAGTCATGCAGAAACGCCAACACGGAAGTAGGCACCTTCAAGTAATTACTATATTGTAATAGCTTTTCGTACTCTGTATATTTTATCACCGTTATAATTTTCATAGCGGTAATACCTGTCGAACACCCGTCTGTGTTTACGTTGGTTTGTTCGCAATGTGCGCCTCAATTTTACGTCCATCCGCCTTAAACATTTTCGTTTAGTCTCCTGTAATGAATAGCATATAAGCTCGCTTGTTCCCTCCATTTTGAGGGGCTTGGTGGGGCATTACCGTTTTTGGGAGCGGTCAGCTAAGCGTTGGGGTTGGTTGTTCTTCATTCCCCTCTCCTCCCCCCTCCCCCCAGAGATAGATTTAATCAAATAATCAGACTGCACTGGAACATATCAGCTTCCTCACTGACGGCTTCATTCATCATGTACAAGTACAGAAACAGTTAAAAAAAAAACCTGTGCGGTAACCTGTACAGGCACGAAATCCGGAAAGACTTGTACGTGCAAGTAAAATTGAACAAATCATTTATAGTCTATTTGTTTTTATAGTAAATTAGAGATTAGTCCTTATGAAGTGTAATCTAAACATGTACATGTTATCAAATATTGCAATATGTTAATTACGCTGTTTGAGAATCCATTCTTAAATTTTTTTCTGCACATCATTTTTTTTTTCATATCATTTATAATAATAATAATAACTAGGACAGCCCCTCACTACGAAGGTCTACAGAATACGGAATATAGAGATTCCCACTACTGACCTTCACACAAACACACATACATATGATTTCCCGTTAGCAGTCGCCCAAGCTTTCATTGGATTTAGTTAGAGCCAGGGTTTAAGAGATGTAAAGGCCTAGATCCCGATTGCACGAAAATATTGTAACTGGAAAAACATATGACGTCATCAGTACTGTGCATCTTTGTTAAAAAGACAGTTAGAATTATTACTTATACAGACAAATCAGTTCTGTATCCCACTGCGGATTTTCCACTGCGGACGTCAATAGAATAGAATTAGTAGTGGTAATCTCGGTGATCTGGACACACACACACAAACAAACACTATTTATTATCTTAGTTATATAGATTAAAAGTGTCACCCAGTAAGCTAACAGCTCGTTAAAGCCCAAGCGGCAGATGCTAGTAGAAGGAATCACCATCGTTCTAGTTTTTTTTTTTGCCGTATGAGGGAGGAAACCAGAGTAACCGGAGGAAAATCTCGTGCAACTGGCTGGAAACAACCGGAGAAAAACCCGTACATGTTGCCTTCCCTTCACCAGGATCTATAGAAGCCATAGATTTACCACAAGGACTCGTCATCGCTCGTGGTCCGCATGGATACAGAGCACTATACATATAATGAAACGGGTGAAACCAGCCGGAAGTCATATCGTAGAACAATCCGTTCCTGTTCTGACCGTTATTAAATTTTACGCTTACGCGCTATTGCCATCACTGGAACTCGCGCTGCCCGTCTTTATTGATAAGTTTTCTCACGTTCGAAGTCATGATTTGTACCACTACATTGTCCAGAGCTATCTGAGAAGCGTTTTAGCATCGATGTTAAAGCCCCGGCCATAACCGGAAGTTGACTGGGAATGGATCGCAAAAACTGAAAAGCTTCTCGGGATCGCTCTGGACAACGTAATGGTACAAATAATGATTTCGAACGTGGGACAAGTCAACAATAAAGACGTTCAACGCGAGTTCCAGTGATTATAATAGTGATTATAAAAAAAAAAAGCGGATTGTTTTACGATATGACTTATGGCTGGTTTCACCCCTTTCATTATATATAGAACAGTGACATAACGTAGTATTATTGCATATAACTCTATGGTGGAGCCGGTAACTGGGTTTACTGCAAGGGGCACTAGAGGGAAAAAAGAAGGGCGTCTTACTGAATCCAATGTTGTTAGACTGGATTTCTTAAGTCTATAACGCGCGATTTTTGTTGTTGGAGAAAACAACGTTTTTTTTAAGCCTAAGAAATCCGCTCTCAATGCACTGTCTTGACTAGAAGTGCCGTTGTTTTCCCTTACATTTTAATCTAGTGCCCCTTGTAGCCATACCACTCCAGATACTATCTCATAGGCAATATGACGTCACTTGACGCTGCTCTATATATGTGTGCGGTGCACGATCGACGATGTTTCCCCGTGAGATTAACCGCCAGGACCAAGACTCCTATCGAGCCTGACGCTCAGTGCTGGCGGCTACCCGACGTGCTCCCACCATTCATTGCACTAGAGGCATTAGCGATGAATTTATTGTTTACATCTGTGTTTCGAGTGTATTAGGTTGCAAGCTGTTCATGCTTGCAAACTTTAAAAGCTCGTATTGACTGCGAAGTTCAGAGTGATGTATAGTTTTTCCTTGTATTTAAGACCCATCGTTAAGAAACAAATAAAAAAAAAATTAAAGGTAAACAGTAGCGGTTGCCTGAGGGAAGATCGTGGAAGAAGATAATTAGAGAAAGTTTGGAATCTGAAAAAAAAAATAAAAATAAAATAAAAAAAAATATTTTCTACTGTATGAAATACGGAAATTCGTGATTGGCGTGCGAGTGAGCGCGTGACTACTGGTCTTAACCGTGAAATATTCGAATCACGTATTTCGTGCCACACGTCAGTTGTTAACAAATATGTAATTATTTAAGCGAAAAACTCTCTGCATCAGTTCGTATTTAAAGCAGCACGATACTCGTATCTAAAATGCCAATCCAAGCCTGTCCTTCAAAACGCCATTTTTATTCTTAAACTAGCTATCCCTACGTCAAAAATGACGGCAGTTTATGCTTTACTGATGTACGAAAACCCGTCCTCCTTAACTACGAAGATCACCGACAAGGCACCGCCGGTGGAAAACTGCTTCTCGGATACAAATCTCGAAAGTACGACTCTGCTTTGACGTAAAATAACGTTTGCCACGGCGTAAGCAAACACGGGCTGCGATTGCGTCAAAATCGTGCCGCATTCGAGATTAGTGTTTATTAAGAGCAACTCGCCCCCTTAAAAACGTGTGTGAAACCGTTTTAGAATTACAGTAGCGAGCTTATCTCGGCAGGGATGGGAGATATGGCGATATTTCGATATTATCGCGAAGTATAACACGCAGTGCTTTTAGTGTTTCGCGATTATCCCAGCTTCCAGCTCATTTCGTCTGTTTCAGGGCGCGTTTACGCAGCGACTCGCCTTTGCATTCTCGCAGCTAGAATTCAATCGCGATAGCAAAGGTGACATTGCCATGGTAACAACGCTAAATGGATTAGCTAAATACGACATCGTTTGAGTAAATACTTGCAGTCTTATAATCCGTGCCAATAATATAAAGAATTCCTCATGACGAAACAATTTTCCCAAACGCTTCTGAACTCACGTCATTTGCTGTTTTCGTTGCGAGGCGGCAGACATAAAACCGCCGCCATGTTGGAATTTGAGGTGATTTCTAGCTTCTAGCTGCAAGAATGCAAAAGCGAGTGGTTGTGTAAACGTGGCCTCACATCGGAGTGCGACGTTGCCGATAATCTCGGTAAACATTGGCCGATTTCAAATATACCATTTTAACAGTTTTTTCGGATCACGCTTTAAAGTGCTTGTCTGTTGTTAAACTAAAAGAAATTTTTTTTAAATGGCAGGGGCCATGTCCCCCCCCCCCCCTTCTAGTGCACGCCTATGAAAACGAGCGACTAAAATTAATGAATCTCGCGCTGTCTCAGTTAGAGTGTGTGGTCGACCCCAGGTTGATAAAACTAAACCCCGGTTGACAATTCCTCGATTACCGATGAGCAGATTTGAAAACTGTGTTAAACTAAATTTCGACGATATTCAGCCTTTTGCACGGAAGCTAAGCTTGAAGAATCGGTAACGCGGCCCCACCTTTAGTAACGCCATATTTGCGTTGTAAGAATGTCAGTCAGACTGTTTATTTGTGTGCAACAGCCCGTTTGAAAACTCAATCCTTTGACAAGTGTAGCATTAAAATATTAAATCCTTTGACTCTGGATGCTCAACAAGCGAACGACAGTTGTCCCATGGATTAACTGACATGAGAGCAGCATTAAAGCTGATGTTTTAACCAAAATCGCAACGGAGTGTGCGAAACAAAACACGAAATCGGAGGGAAGTTATGAACAGGGACGACACTAAGGAGGGAGAGGTGGATCGGGGGAGCGCTCCCCAGTTCCCCCTCCCCCCCCACCTTGGCGCCCCCCACAATCAGATCAAAATCAAATGTAAAAACGAGGTTTACTTATTAAAAAAACTACGTTAGTTTCCTTCACAGCGATATAATGTAGTACAGTTCTTAAGGTCACATCACTGGTGCCTAGTGAGAGATGTAAAATCATCTTTTTCAGCTGGATATAAAAATATACCAAAAAAATGGTGGAGAAAAATAACGGTGGGTATGAGAAAAAGAATTACAGGAGTCTTATTTTACTTTTTTTTTTTTGGGGGGGGGGGGTCCGCAAAAGTAGAATTTTTCGGTTTGTCCCCACTTCCCCCCTGGTTAAAGTTGCTGTTGCTACCCCATTGTCGCCTCCCCAGTATAGTGATACAGGCGTCGTCCCTGGTTATGAAAGACACTACACGACCATAAAATTCTTAATAATACCTAAAAAAAATGTAGAACAACAAAAGAAGAAATAGCATAACCAAAACCCAAAAGAGTGAAAAGAACTGACCAAGGTTTCGCTATTCAAACCAATGACGTCAGAGCAAACATTGTTGCCATTAACTTTCTCCTCTCAATCGCGATCACTCCAGTTATATTCGAGTGAAATGCTCGGAACTAGGCATTTTTGGTAACAGCAATTTCATTATGTGTGGCACTACTTTAAATGGATACAATTTGGCGAGTTCTTTCACCCTGTTTTGTTTTTAATGTGACTGGTTTGCAAAGCTGTCCGAAGCTGAAAATGGGCTCGTGGGCAGAAGGTTGGTAATATATATTTACGTTTAGTAATAATAATATTAGCCAAACCCTAGGCGTAACATGCACCAGTCTAGATGGTTCCCGCGTGAGCCAATGGGCCGCATGCAATGAAAACTGCGGTCAACTGCCTCCTCCCGTCCCTCATTCGAACCCTCTGCACCTCCCCCACCCTGCATACCCTATTGTGTGGTCAAATTCCATCAACCCCCTGCAGCCCCCCTGTTCTCTCTCGTACCCCTGCTCCCCCCTCCATATTCCCCCCATTGTGCACTCTGAATACCCCCCACCCCATCCCTGATTCCCCTACCTAGGAACCCCAGGTGTTTGGTCTTCTTAGGAAAGTAAATGGTGTGTTCAATGTCAATGGGGGGTGCCACTCTTATTCTCAGAGTGGCTGAATTGCCCGTTTCTCCGTTTTGATGCGAAGCTCGATAAGCACGCAACAACGATCGTGCATGCAGTGATTGTTTCTTAACCAACTTTGAAAGCGCTTGGACAAATAATAGGCAGCATTATGAAGCAACATTTCGTGTTTCGTACTGATTGTTATGGCTAACATCTGTTCACATTGTCGGCCGCTCGCCATTTTTCTTTGCTACCGTGCCAAGAATGAGTGCTTTATTAATGTATTTATGGAAGTTATACGAATTGCACGACACTAGAATTTGTACCTGCATAATTAACTATCAGAAACTAAAAAGAAATCAGACTGCATTAAAAGAAATCAGAATAAAAATTACAATTACTATATTAATAGTTTCATTCTGAAACTTCTGAGACTTCAAGTTAGATCTTTGTACGAAACTGAGGAAATATAATTCAAATCATAAATTTTATCAAGCCTTTTTGTTAGCATTTATTCATTTCCTAATTTCTCGTTTCATTTCTGTAGTGTTTTTAGGAATTTGAAATTTTTTGGAATCGTATTGAAAACAGAATCATAAATTCCATTCCCTTTTACCATAAGAATTTCTCCATTTTGGAACTTTTATTAATCAACTTGTAGAATCTCTTCGGATCCTCGATACCAGTTCCTTAAATAAATAATTAAAATAGTTTCGCTGAATACGACAATAATCATTTGTTTAGCATTCATGAACCTGCAAATTTTAAAAAGTCGTACTTTTTTTTTTTGGGATTGGTTCTAAAAAGGACCTTTTACAGTCAATTTCAATTCAAACATTGCAGACAACATTTCAGTTAAGCATTCGTGATGTAACAGGCTACTAGGTAGTGACCTAGAATACCGTAAATATTTCAATTTTGTCTTTGAGTGACGAACTAACAGACAATGGTCGATAATTTTGTTGGATAAAATTAAAAATGAGTTTAAACAAAATTGCCTCCCTCGGCTACAGCAACAGGAAGTTAGAACGAAACTAAGCTAATTCGCATCTCTAATAATAATAATAAACATTAATTATAACGATGATTTCTGATTTAATTTGCTAACCCTCCTTTTTTTTATAAACTCATTAACAATGCTTTTTAATATCGTCTGGTAAAACGCGGAAGTAAGAGGCTATACAAATGTGTTTAACACGGTCACACATCGTTTATTATTTAATGCAATTTCTGGCTTTGCTTAATTGTTCTAACCTTAATTATAATTTAAGAACAAGATCGCGGGAAATAATTGTGTTGTGTCTGCAAACGTAACTGTGCGTGTTTATAGTTAACGACGATAATAACGATGATAATAAACTGTTTATGTAAGTAAATATAGCTACTCTTGGCTTTCCGTCCTGGTAAAATAGTTATGTACGTTTAAATAATTCTCGATCTAAACGGGTGTGGTCACCAAATCCAATTTTTGGTTGTTTGATTTCAGACCCAATTTCACTTAATTCATGACATTAGAAAATAATTGTACAGTGTACCGCAGAACGTTAGCCCATTTTAACAGTAAATAGTGTTAACAATAAATTTAGAACGCCGGATTTAGAATGGACTTTGATGTACAAAGGCGTATTTCTGTATTTCGGCTGGAAATATTTATGTGTAAGTGCAAGGAGTCCGGGGCAGGGAAGGCGCCGATTGAGTGAGCAAAGCGAACGAAAATCAGCGTTTGTTAGCGTGTGTGCGCAAAAATAAATAAACGGGATACACGCCTTCTGCAACGAACACATAAGAGCAAACCGTTCCATGTTGCAAACGGTGCGTCAAACTCCGATATGTGAAAAATAAAGATATGTGAAAAAAGATGCGTTAAAAGAATGTGAAATATCCTATTAAAAAGCGCTAGTTTTTAATGCCCCTCCTGAATGGTGATCGGATTAATACTCTGCAGTTTTGCAAAATTGATTTTATATTCTTTATTATTCTATTTCCATTGTTATTTTCACAAGCGGAATAACACGTCGTATTTTTTTTAGTTCACATTACCAACTACACACGAAATTCACAGAATAGTCAGTTACTAAAGCAATGATAGGTTTCATCTTGATTTTTAAATTTTTTAATAAATACGTAATTTAATTGCGGTCTGCTTAATTATTATTACGTATTGTATTTTTGACTGAAATGAAAGAAACAATATTAAATTTCATGCTTTTGATAGTAACTTGAACGGTGAATTTTCCTCCCTGTATTCCTTCGTATTTTGGGTTGTTACGAGTTGCGTTAAGAAACAGGGGGATTGGTGTTGAGTTTTACTCTGAGTTTTACGCTGCGTGTTTTCTATTTTGTTCTATTCTACTCTAGTCGTCTTGAAAACTGCCAACGTCGCCTTACCAAATGGTGTCACACTATTCGTTCCTTACCTTATTCTGATCGTCTACGTAAACTTGGGCTTTCCTTCATTCATGATCGTTTTCATCGTGGTGACATGATACTTACCTACCAACTTATTCACAATCTCCTTGATGTGGAACCTGTTCTTTCCCTCATTCCAAATGTCAACTTCACTCGTGGCCAACCTCTTCGTATTTCTGGCACTGTCTTTCGGACTAAACTACGTTTTCACTTTTTCACGGAAAGGGTTGTTCAACCCTGGAACTCCCTCCCTCAATCTGTTGTTTGCGCTCCTTCACTCAACGCTTCCAAATCACGCTTTGACGCTCTAGTTGCTTTCTTCTTTGGGGTTGAGGGGGGGGGGGGGGTGCACTGTCAGTCTCTATTTCTATTTCTATTGGATTGTTTTAAAACCCTCTTTCAGCGTTCGGCGCGTTACAACTCAACTTGGCCAACTGTTGAACTACAGAATGAACCAAAATTGTAAGAATTTTACAAACATTGCATTCCATGAAATGGTACTTCATTCAGCAGATGCGTTGATGTAAAACTCTGGAATACAGTAATAAGGTTTATTTGCCAGATAACACCAAAAGGGCACAGGTGGGGTTTTGTTAAACCACTTATACCTGCCCACAAACTAATGTACAAGGTCATACACAATTATACGATAGGCGTAGGTATACAGAGCAATCTTGTTGGCAGTTTAATTACAGTAAAGATAATAAATCACATTTATTTAGCCTTGTCTTGAAGCGTTGAATGGATAGGACCATAACATCGTCACCAGCATGTACTCCTCACGTTTATCATTTTCACTTTTTTCGTTTTTCATTTTTTTACGTGATCCGGTGCACCCTTTATTTTCATGTAAATAAGATATAGGGATTTCCCCCCAAAAAAAAGGGTAGGATACAAAGAATTTTCACAAACAAAAGTAGGAAATAAAGAATTTTCCATTGAAAGAAGTGCAGGAAATGAGGAATTTCACATAAAAAGTACGAAATACAGAAATTTTCCAAGAAACTAAATAATAAATAAGGAATTTTCACAAAAAAGTAGGAAATAAGGGAGTTTTTCCCAAATAAGTAGGAAAATTTGAAAAATTAGAAATTTTACGACCCCCAGTTCCGAATGACCATTAGTACATATAGGATGTTCCACATTTCGATTACAACCGGTTTACACGCATGATGGCATGTATTCTTCCGCCAAGTAAAATCTTCTTTGATACATACGATTCAGGGAGTACTTTTTTTGAGCGGTGGCTCATTCCGTGTCGCGTATTTGTAATTATACCGGCATCTACATCATTAAAGACATATGATGTGCGTGTGTGCGTGCGTGTACCTCTACCCCTCTGGAACCAAGGCACTTACAAAGATGGGAGTAAGACTAAATGAAAGATAATTAATGATTGCGCAACCGTTAGGCCTATTTTCATCGCTGTAAATTGATATTATTACCCTCGAATACGCGAAAGAACCTGAAAAAGTAACGTCAAAGTTTTTTTTTTACGTTCATGATGTGATAATTTGTTCATGCACGGGTTACAATTCGTGACAAACAAACCGTCTTGAAGCTATTGAGTTACGCACTGAGATGATCTGGAAAAGGATGCAAGCAAAAAATAACCAAAAAGGACGACGTATTTTGCAACATACCACATATATATCTTAAAATTGGTTTTGTATCAACTGACTTGATGCCTGGAAAAATCAGAGCCGTAGACCTGGTTTTAAAACGGTATCAAACTTTCATGCTTCTGAAGCAGGGAGGTGGGTGGATTGAGCGAGCAAAGCGAGAGATGTCCACCTAAACTAAACCTTTTTAATGTGTGTTTCGCTTTGCTCTCTCAATCTTTCATCTCTCACCTTCGTAGGGGATTACTTCAGGAGGAGATGACGTACAAACGTACAAACAAACAAATCGCACGTTTTGAATGATATAGATGAAATACAGACGTGCTGAGGGATGTGATGAACGAACTGTGAGCAACAAGTGCAATAAGTTTGCGTCGAAATAATCAGAAAAGCGATTTTGTGATGCTCTTGGAATCAAAGAAATATACATGAAGCATGGATCGACGCCAATGGAGTGAGCAAAGCGAACGATATGTCTAGTTCTAATTACATGACACGCCATAACGAGAACACAGATATGTGGTAAGACCAACACTGAATAGTACCGTATAATTAAGACACTATCCCGATAAATGTATCTACATAATCTTCTTTAGTGCTCTACATCGTAGTTCCAGTGTATGTGGCTCTATTAGAAACAACAGCACATCGGGCGGGGAAAACTAAGTTAAGCGTTTTAGTGTCATTTTGAGTGTAGTCATGACAACAACTTTTACGTGAGCCGGTTTTTCTTGTTTGCGTTCATTGTGCTGATAACTTTTCGCGAAGTTGGGTTTGACGTTTTACAGAACAAAAACCTTGCATTTATTGTGGCGAAGCTCGAAAATTTGTCGTTTTTGTTGTTAAAACTTGATATTGTCGAGTTCGTAAAACCCGTTTGTCCGCTTGGAGCTGGAAAAAATTGCAGAAAAATACATCTGGGAGGAGACTTAAATAGGTTAATAGAGAAACGGTGATAAAGGTCAAGATCAATTTATAGTTTCGCATACTTTTTTTTTTTTAATGCCGTCGTAAAAACATGTTTGTTTTTGCACGAGGGACAAATTGGATTTTGACTTGCTTGGAGTCGCTTTCATGACGTAATAGGTGATTAAGTTTAAGGAAGGGTTGATGACACTGCAGCTGACGCGAAAGCAATATCGGTAACTAGGAAACGGCTCGTTACTTATTGCCGGGGGAGGAGGTGGGGCCCAGAAAAAATTGAAAATCGACCTCCAAATTTTATGCTTTTTCTTTCTCCCGACCTCCAAAAATAAAACTTGATTCCTCGCTTCAAGGACAGAAATAAATAAGCACAAATCGCCGTACAATTATATAAAGGTAAATTTAAAATACTACGTCAGCGAAAGTCATACATTAGAAATCCACTTACGTTTCATTCAAGTTATGTGACCCGGATTCGAACTGGCGAACCAATCCATCACCAGATCACTGCCGTACCGCCATTACCGATACGGCCGCGTACTAGTTAAGAATATTGACAAGGTCATTAACTTATTTCTTAGACTAAAAGTACGGGGGGTGGGGGAAGACACGAGCAGAGGAAGCGTACAAATCTTTGGAAAATTCTTGGAAAACATTTTTTTTGTGTAGACTTGTATCACCGAAAACAAGAAAAATAATCGTGCAATGCAGATGACGTTTTTGTTTTTTTTATCAATTTCTTTTGAGCCTTAAGTCAGCCGAAGCAATTTAATGCTCGTGTGGCTGAACCGGCTCAATTTTGAACATTACCAGATTTTTTTTTGAGAGAAGAAATATCTGGTAAACGGAGGTGCCAATTCAATTCGGGAAACCTCCGATCATCGTAGGGGAAGAAAGATTGTTTAGATTTGGCCAGAATAGTTCCCATAGCCGCTGAAGGAGCACGGTAGCCTCTCACGCTACCCTGGCCGGCGGTCCTGGAGGGGACTTTGCCAAGATCCCCTTTCCAGGGTTTCGACCATATCCGCAAACCTCCAGCAAAAAGGCTGAGCTCTCTCACAGCTCAGCCACGATGACCACAAGTGGTCGTACGTTTTCTAGTAGGGGGTTGCAAAGTAGGGGAGAGGTGGTAGTTGCCTCCCTCACCCAGAAAAAAAAATATTAACGCCATAATAATCCTTGGAAAATCCTTGGAAAACTTTTTATTTATGTGAGGCTATACATTAGGCTACCGAAAACAACAATAGTCGTAGAATAAAAACAAAGTGGTGACACGTTTTCTAGTAGGGGGTGTAGAGTGGGGGGAGTTTTCACCCGAAAAAAATATTTATTAAGGCCACTAACTAGCAGATAACCCCCCCCCCCCCGACAAACCATGCGTGATTCACAGCAGTTCTTTCTTAATATTTTACATTTGTTGAACAATTGTACAAGTTATAAATTGTTCTTTTCATCCTTAGGCATACAAGGTCTCCTGTTGAAATTTACCTATATAAATTGCGAAATTCCCTAAAATTTTAAAAAGTACTCCATAGTCATTTTTTCAAAGATCTCCAACGAAAAGCAAGCCAGATTATTTTTTATTTATTTGTCTTTAGGTCTCTGATGCATATAGCTGTTTCAGTGCAGAAACCCCTGCCTGGCACCCGGAACCGTTTAAAAACCAGTTGACCCCTGGTTTAAGAGCCTTAGATCTTGCTATAAATTGTTAAAATTACTGAAAACTCGCCGTTATTAGGCCTTTAGCTCTCTTCCCCTCCCGATATAGGTAGTTAGACTGTGGAGTCTAATCGACTTCTGCCCAATGACCTCATAATTCAATGTATCTTCTATGCCTCTCAGCAGACGACCATTTTTCAAGGTCACTACAGTTCATACCTCCTGACGGCTGACGTCACACGTAACGGTATTGCCGAGAAGCCGAACGGAACAAAATAGCTGTTTTCTCCTTTTATCCTATGATTATGTTCGGAGTGTCTACGAAACACAATTGGCGGAAGAAGCCCCAAAATGGCAATGAATTGCAACGTACAGATTTTGGCAGATTAACCCCCAAATGGCGTATAGAAGTATACAGTATTTCTTTTCTACTTAACGCTTTAGCGAAACACGAGTATGAAATAAAGGCAGCGTCAGTATAACCCTTAGCACATTACGTCAAGCCCATTTTTTAAGGAGAAATTTGACGTTAATTGTACGCCATACTCTTGCTCTTTTACGAAAGGAAACGGGCGGTTGACACAATTATTATTAATCAGCTTTTTTGATTTAGCAGGATTTGGCAGATTTCTTGATTTAAGGAGAATACATAGTAAAACGCTGGGAAGCATGGGAAATGAAAATAAAAAAAAAACAAAAAAATCATGCATGCGCCAGTGTGCCTTGCAACCCGTTAAGGTTCACAGTTCTTAATTTTCATTCTAACAAAGAGAGATGATGCGGGGCGTTGGGAGGAAGGATTCCATGAAACAATATAACGGAAAATCGCCTAACACGAATTTCGTGTAATGGAAAAATAGTCTAACGTCCTTGCTTCGCTCGCGCTACCGCGTTCGCTGCGGCTATACATATCACGTCAGAAAGGCAACCGTATTATTGTCCAGTTAGACGATTATCCATTAAACGATAGTCCATTATACGATATTCCGTTTAAATGATTTTCCAGATTTTTTTTATTTAGGCAGATATTAGACAATTATCTCATTAGACGATTTTCCAGTCTGACTTTTCCAGTCAGATTTTTCCAGTCCGACGCCCCGATGCAAGGCTCTGCCGTGTATAGGCGAAGGTTCTGAGCACGAGTACGAGTCTTTGAAAGATGTATTTATTTTTCTTCTTTCTTACGTTTCTTTAAATCATTTCAAATACCAAAACTGATAAACAGGCCACCAAGCAGAGAATGGTTTGGGCCTTCAAAAGGAGTGATATCAACACACTGAAACGTTCGACAAGTTCCACGTCACCGACCTAGCTCAAAGATTAAATGAAAAATCTCTCGCTAGCAAAGTTCAAGTTTTTCCTTGAAGTAAAAAGGTCTTAGAAAAAGAACATTCAAAAAAACGCAATTTCATTCTGTGTAGGCATGGTGCACTATAGTAAATAGCCTAGTGCGTCTTGGCTGCACCGAACGAAAGTTGAAATTATTTCCTAAGATCTTTTTTCAAAAATTTTTCGAGATAGGACCCACATTTTTGGAAACGGAATTCGATTTTGGATACAGAAAAGTTGTAGTTTTTTTCAAAAAAACTTTAAAAAAAAGGATTTATAGGCCTACTTGAAAATGTTCATGGTGTGTGGTTTTTGTGGGCACTTTGTGTATATAGTTGAAGAAACATAACACTGTGCAAGAATTGGTTACCTTTGTAAGATTTCTTATACGTAAATAAAAAATAAAAGCAGCCGAAAAATTACGTCTTTGACTCGTGACATTGCCCCAAAAAGAGTACAGTTCGTGGGATTTATTTCAATGGGAATCCTACGGCATTCGTCGCTCCAACCGATTTCTTATGCCTTGCGGGATTCCGTAATAATAAAAAAAAAACTAGACGCGCAAAAAGAAAAAAGAGAAAAATGACACGTGCACATGAAAGAAAAGAAAAAAAGTGACACAAGTACAAGAGGAAGATTTATTGCAGATTTATTACAGTTTGGGGAAGTAGAAACTGGATTATTTCTTTTCTGTCCCCCCCCCCTTCCACGTAGAAAGACGTACGTGATTTGAAGTGTGATTTTTTCCCCGTATTTTTTTTTCTTTTTCCACAGTGGTCGCGCGCCGGTATCGTAGTCTTTGCCAAGTCCAGATAATAATTAAGTGTCTTGAGATTAAAGATCCGTGGTCAAGGACACGGTCATCGAAAAGGAAGAAAAATACCGATTTCGATCTGGGGAGGGGGGAAGGAAGGGGGCCGGGCAGAGGGCAATCGCGGTCAATTTTTCTGTTGGGATATTATTAAGCAACAAAACAGGCCAGGGAAAGGGTTGGAAGAGAGGTTGAGACCGGAAGTGGAGTGGGTAAACTATGAATGAAAGATCCCAGTGTGATAATTTTAAATGCGTATCTTTTTCAAATTGTTTTTTTTTTCAATAAATTTGCATTTACGTCGCAAAAACTTGTAGAAATTAAGGACTGAAATTAAAAAGAGGGTAAATAATATAGAAAAGTCGTATGCAAAATTAAGGTTGGTAAGCTTGATTTATACAGCAGTGACAGCAACGTCATATTATTATATATATATATATAACTCTATGCTGGAGCAAGTATTTGGGCTAGCTGCAAGGGACACTGGAGGGGTAAAAGAAGAGCGTCTTACTGAAACCAAAGATGTTAGAGCAGATTTCTTAGGTCTAAAACGCGCGATTTTCTTCGATTGGTTGGCAGTTGCTGAAAATTTTAGCAAGTGAAATCTTTTCTTTTCCGATTTACAACCTCGCAGCAAAAGGGATTGGAGAATACAATGTTTTTTTTTAGACCTAAGAAATCCGCACTCAAAGCACTGGCTTGACTAGAAGTGCCGTTGTTTCCCCTTCCATATTGATCTGGTGCCCCTTGTAGTTATCTCTCCATAGGCTAGGCTCGTAGCCAATATGGGATTATTGTTCGCTGCTCTTTAGAGATTGGCGAAATCGAAACCGAAACCAGAGATCAGAAAGATAACGAGATCTCGCATATTACCTCCACCAAGCCTACGCCGGCCCCTGGCGGTGGTTGTGACTGCTAGTACCTCTGCTAATGCTTTTGCCTTCAAAGCAGCACGAATGCAAAGCATTATCAGAGGTATTAGTTGCTGCAGTTACCGGCAGGGCCCCACGAACGCTTCGAAAAGATGTGATGTCGCGTTAATTTTCTAAACCGTGATTAGACGGATAAATCTCTGATTAAACGGGCTGCATCCATTACCGTATAAAATTTCCGGATGCTACGACGGGTATTTCTTTATGTCCTCCCACTGCTGTTGCAATTGTCTTCATACATTACTGTATTCCACATTAAAAGCTATAGTGTTTATAGCTCTATAAAATGTAATGTCAGAATTGCGGAAAAATTGTGAATTATAAATTATGATTATGCATGATTCAAATGAAAGACATCATACCGAAAATCTTTAACATTATTACGATAAGGTTTTTCAATAAGCCACTAAAGAGGCTTATTCGAAAAAATAAGTCGGACGAACCATTTAAATTAAACGGAAAAAAAATACAAATAATGCCCCAAGTGTTTAAAGTTGTGTTGTAAAGATCATGGGTGGATGGTAAAGATGGGTGGAAACTTGCCTGCTTTCAGATATCTTCACACTTTCAGTAGAAGACGTATCAGAAGATATATGGAAGATATATCAAAGATATATTAATTAGAAATGAAAGTATTAAATTAACGTACGTAACAAAAATTAATGTTTTTAAAAATTATTTACTTTGAATATTTATATTTTAAGCATATTTATCAGTTTTCTTCGTTTAAAATTAATCTTTTTTTTTGTAGTTTTAGTCAATAAATGACGTAATTCCAATTCTGCGAAAACACCAAGTCGTGTTCACGATTTCGTAATTTGTTAAAAAAAAAGAGTTAAAAAAAATACAAGGAATAAAAATTCAAGAGGGAAAAAAGGAAAAATTCCGTTTCAATAAAGAGGAAAAACAGGGAAAATTGTTTTGTGTACACAGGGAATTCCTGAAAAAGATGAGTGGAATGGATTCGATGAGATGCTTTCTTCAGGCAGATGCATTTAGTTGCAAGACCAGCAGTTTCCAAACGATAATTTAATCATCACACTTTAAAATATCGTTTCGGGCGCTTTCAGCAACAAAAGGTCACGTAGCGAACCATTAATTCAAACTAGCTCATCCATCAAACCCAAAATAAGGAAATGAATAACAACAAGAAAGAACGAGAAAAAAAACCTCTCTTCTCCTTTATGTTTGGAGTTTTAGAACCGTCCCTCTGACGTCGTGTTGGTCTGGTTTCGCAGATTCGTAATCAGAGCGAAAGACTTTACTTTCGCACTCGGGAGCCCTACTTGATAATTTAAGCATGCCACCCACCTACAGGGTAAACACAAGGTGCTCCCGAAGCGACGACGGGAAATCTACGCTTTTCGGCACTTTAAACTTACGCTCGACTGACTCACTGAAAGCGCCTGCTTTTCCCACTCGGTTGGCTCGAATGTGAGGAACGACTTCTTTCCTTTTTCCTGCCGATTAATGGAACGTTCCTTTAATGAGCGCCATTCGTCGATCAAGTGCGGTTAATTGTTGCTGCGATAATTGGAGCAATTACTGAGGAAAAAATGTGGCGTGTCACTTATTTGCTGCGCTCCCGACGCCTGTAGCTTTAATTCGAAAATAACAAACGGAGCGACACAGTGTTACAGAAAACCAACGAGTTTTAATTTTTAAAACTGTGGTTCCGTATGCGTGGGGGGGGGTCAATTTTTATAATCCAGTGTACGAGTGCTCGGTAATCCAAGACTAACTCGCAGTATTCATTGGTAATCGTAGTAATCTTGGGTATTCCGGTAATCTTCGGTAATCTACGGTAATAGAGGTAATCCGATAGGCAGGAAACTCAGAAAATTATTAGTAATCCGGTATTAGTATTAGTAATTAGTAATTATTAGTAATTCCTTGTAGTAATCCACCCAAAACCAAACCTGGTAGAAAAACCCGCCAAGTTTCCAAAAACGGTCGGCTTTGAAGGTAGTGATATCATTCCACCAGGGAAAGGCCGCCAAGGTTAATTCTATTAGCCAAGTTAATCGCACATACTAATAGTTCGAAAGTTAAATGAAAACTAGAAGATTGCTACAATGGAATAATTCTATAAACTGGGTTCTAAAAAATGTCTGCATTTTTTCTTTAAATGATGGGTTTTCTCCAGTTGCAATGCCTAAGTCCTGCTGCGTTATTTTTTGGAAGAAACACCCCCCTCCCCCCCCACAAAAAAAAAAAAAAACAGAAAACACATTAGAGTCAAGTATCGCCATTTGCCGTGTTCGTCGGTTTGCGCCTTGCGTATTTTAGCAAGCCAGACGAGATGGAAAGGCTGCGATACTGAGCTCATAGCCCATACGTTTTTCGCCCGTATGGTCATGGTGGCTGAGCGGTGAGAGAGCTTAGTCTGGTTGCTAGAGGTTTGCGGATCTGGTCGAACCCCCTTGAAAAGAGATCTTGGCAAAGTCCCCGCCAGGACAGCCAGCCAGGGTAACGTGAGAGGCTACCATGCTCCTTCAGCGGCCCCAACGATGATCGGCGGTTTCCCGGTTCAAATCCCCGGGTTGGCTCCTCCCATTACCAGATATTTCTTCTCTCAAAAAGTCTGGTAATGTTCACAATTGAGCCGGTTCAGACAAATAAGCATTAAATTGCTTCGGCTGACTTAAGGCTAAAAAGAAATTAGTTAAATAAAAAATAGTGCGGATTCTTTTACCTTTCTTACTTTATCATTATTGAACTGGACGGTATAGCATAGCTGCAAAGCAACAGGTTCATGAACTAAAATTATAAAAAACAGCAAACCATCTTTGCATCCGTATTCAATAAAAATCAATGATATTAATGCACAAAAACGCTGAAGCATCGAGAGCAGGCAATATGCAAGGCTGCATTGAAAAAAAAAACACATCCATAATGCGAAAAAAAAATAAACGTTATTTTAGGTTTGGTAACAAGAAAAACAGTAAGCGAAGCCGGACATCAAGAACCACGTCGCCTGTACAGTAATTTGTGTTTCTTATTTCACTGATTTTCAGAATTTTTTTTAAGTTTTTCATCCTGCTTTCTACGCTTTACGGTATTTTGCAATAATTTAATACTGTTTTTGGTTTTTGATCTTTATGTATTCCGTGATTTACGAGTTTGAGTTAGCTTTACGTTACATATTCACTATAATATCAATAGGATATTAAATTGCTTAAACGGCTTCAGTGTTCAGTAAACGATCAAAAAATAATCGTCGTATTAAATCATTACTTAAGATTGTGAATGCCCAAAAAAAAGAAAAAAAATAGTTCGACTGAGGAATTTAGCCAAACTGAAAATAATAAATAAATAAAAACACATTCCAGTCTTTGCGAGGTGTGCATTTGAATCGCACAAATTTCCAAGCTAATTTGCTTTTTAATTTTTCTACACCAAAAATCCGTTAATCGATCACGCAACACAACGAAATCCCATTCTTCGTTCATTTCTGTACCGAGACATCAAATTTACGCACACATAAATTGCTGTAAATCTTGTTGGAGAGTGTTTAATCAATAGGTATACACTATGGATTCACAAATCTTCTACAAGACTTGCAGCGATTTACGACATTAAAATACTCGAAATCGTGCAAAAATTTAACCGGAAATCTAGCCCCTTTTTCTCTTTAGGCTGATGGATTGCAATAGTACTCCTAGGTTCAACAGAGAAGCCGAACCAACTATAATGGCGGTGCTTTTACGCGACGCGCGACGACCCTGTGTTGTAGTTCGTGCATCACGCGTCTGGACTAAACCACGCGCAATGGCTGTTTGCCGTGACGTCACCATGAGTTAGCCAATGACGAACGAGAACAACGGCTGTTTGGCCCGTCTGACTGGACTACCCCAGTCACGTGATATACACGTCACAGCAAATAGCCATGGCGTGTGGTGATAGTTCAATCAGACGGTCGAACTGCCTCAGTTCTCGTTCATCAGTGTGTAATTCGTTATTACGTCACGACACAGCGTACAACCGTCGTTGAAAGGTACATTCCGCCTGGTTGGCTTTCTTGTATGGCTCAGTTTTGCAACATTAGTCCAGACATGTCTCAATGTTGCAAAGGCAT
This sequence comes from Lithobius niger, assembly GCA_023313725.1. Classification (NCBI taxonomy): domain Eukaryota; kingdom Metazoa; phylum Arthropoda; class Chilopoda; order Lithobiomorpha; family Lithobiidae; genus Lithobius; species Lithobius niger. The sequence continues at coordinate 2,897 of JAHWFP010014629.1, read as the reverse complement.
TAATAATTTTGCTATTATTTGCAGGAAACGGGATTGCTGCATTCACTCTTAACGTGCAAATGTCGCAAAAAATCTATTTCGAGCAATATGCTAGAAATTTGTGAGAAGATGATTATGTCCTTTTAAGTCGCATTTCTAAGTAATGTAACACCGCCTTTTTTTTGTGTGTGTCTGAAATTTTAGTGAACTTTAGTGAACTTTTCCCACAAACTATTACGAGGAACCCTTCCACAGTTTTTGTAGTTCCGCCACTGAATAGATAGTGTTGTCACGAGACGAATCTTATCTCGGTATCGTTCTCGTCTCGTTTTGAATATCGGGACGAAACGATATATAGACCCACAGTTTGCTTATAAATCGAGAGGATACCAAGTCCCACTGTCAGATGCCGAGAAAGGAATGAAGAATATGGAGGGTCTCGTTTGGTTTCGATACTCGTAATCTTAAACTTACACAAGCTTACACTCTTCCTTTTTATTTCTTTCACCAACACAAAAAATTACCAATATGAAAAAAAATTCTACAGGGTGCAACGGATAAGTGCACCAGATGAGTATCTTCATAAATAATGAAATTAGAAGAATGCGGTTGGAAAAAAATTCTTTTTCTGGCATCACTTTTAACGAGGGACAACGAGTATGGGTGGGGATAAGGGGAGAGGGGGGGGAAGGCTGGGAGTCACAATTCTGTATTTTAGAATTTCAAATTAAGAAATGTACTTTTTCGTCATTCTCTGGAAAGAACTTTTAATAAATTTTTATTAAAAGAAAGTTATGGTTGTGCGCCCCTGGGAAGTTCACGTTTCCGTCGCTGAGAAGGGAGGGGGAAGGGGTAATCGAGAAAATTGCTCCATTGCCTTTAAGTGGGTCAAGTAATACCACTCCGGAATCGTCTTGTAACTGAATAGGAAATCTCAAAATGAGGGTATACTACCGGGGTGGTACATCTGACCGATTCAACAGTATGACTGTGACATTGGCGTGGAACAATTGAACGCATAATTTTACCGCAGTGAGGTCTTTTTCATAAACGTTTACTAAAGCACTAACGTACAATTACTTTGTGGAAACCCATTTGAAGACCACACTCAGAAAGAGGTGGTGGGGGTGGGGGGGGGGGGGGGAAAGGGAAAAAAATTTTTTTTTTTTTTAGGATTTTCATATGGAAAGAGGGATTGATTTCGTGAAAACGTTGTTCAAAATTAAAAGACCTTTCCGTAGAGGTATTACTTCAACCATTTATAGGCGCATAAAGTATTTTTTCTCGGTCTCGCCCCCCCCCCCCCCACAAGTAAATCTCAGAGCTCCCCGGGAGCAAACGATTTCAAAATTTTCTTTTGGTGAAAGTTGCTTACGAAAACAAGTCCTTTCATAAAAGACGATCAAAAAGTATCCCTTTCCGTTTGAAAACCCAGCCCCAAAATACAGCAATTGTAACCACTGGAACCTCCCCCCCCCCCCGGGGGGGGGGGGGCCCCGCGTTAAAAGTGTTGCCATAAAAAAAATCTACGCCCTTGCGTTAGTAATTCAATTGTTTTTACCTCTTTCTTCTAATTTCATTATTTGTGGAGATAAACGTCTCACAGCTTACCTCAAACTCCATGTATAATTTCTTCTCAATATTTAGGAAGGGACACTTCCTCTCCCCATCTCTCCTCCCCCAACCCACACCCCCGAACCCTTCCCTTATCAACTCTACTACAGAAATTCCCTGCAACAGTAGACAGTCAGCCCTAGGTGACACGTTTCAGGTAAACATCGAAGCATGCCATGGACCGTAAAAAGGTTGAGAAACTTCGCATGAGCGGCATGTGTTTCCGTTTCTTCCGCCATTCGCGTGGCTGCGAGTCTTGCATGCGGAACTGCACGTTACTGCACAACGTCAGTGAGGCTTCACATTTTCACAATGCATCGTAACCAATTTGGTCATTCTCTAATTAGCTGGGGAATAGGCCTCATTTTCGCAGTTGGTTTCTCTGCCTGCAGGACACTGTGCTGTGAAACACTTTGTGTTCTTTGCTAAACTAACACGGAATTCCGCAATCGTGGCACGTTATACTAAAATAAACTAAAATCGGAATAAACTGAAAATTTGCTTGTAATTACAGTATTTACAGCTTATCTGTACAATGTACAGCTCGAAACATGAATAATGAGAAAACCTGTCATGCCTTGCCTTTGTGATCGTTCTGAACAACCCTAAACATAAGAATAACGAGCGAAACTGGTCATTTCTGAACAGCCCTAAACATAAGAACAATGAATAGAAACATGTCATATCCTGCATTTCTTTTCATTTTCTCTGAACAGCCCTAAATATAAGAACAATGAGTGAAACCTGTCATGTTTTGTATTTTTTTTTATCACTGAACTGCCCTAAACATAAATACTACGAGTGAACCCTGTCACATCCTGTGTTTTTTTTTATCGTTATGAACAGCCCTAAGCAAAAAAAAAAAAAAAACAATGAGTGAAACCTGTCATTCCCTGCTGGTTGGATCGTTTTGAACAAACCTAAACCTAAGAATAACGAGCGAAACCGGTAATTTCTAAACATCCCTAAGCATAAGAACAACGAGTGACACTTGTATTCTTGATCGTTCCGAACCGCCCTAAATATAAAAACAACGAGTTTAAAGCCTTTCATGCCCTGTAGTTTGAATCGTTTTGAACAGCCCCTAAACATAAAAACGATGAGTGAAACATGACATGCCCTGTATTTTTTATCGTTCTGAACAGCCCCAAACATACAAGCAACGAATGAAACCTGTCATATATACCCTGTATTTTTACCGTTCTGAAATAGCCCTAAACATATGAACAACGAGTGTTGTCATGCACTGTATTCTTGATCGTTCTGAACAGCCCTAAACACAAGAACAAGGAGGATGAAACCTG
>JAHWFP010014623.1:0-13757 GCA_023313725.1 Lithobius niger | reverse complement strand
CTTTTGGTCGAATGGAGTCCTGGACACGATACCTTAATACGGGTTCATTGAGTTATTATTATCCACCCAAAACCAAAACTGGTATTAGAGAAGCCGCCAAGTTTCCAAAAAGGTTCGGCCTTTGAAAGTAGTGATATCATTCAACGAGGGAAAGGCCGCCAAGGTTAATCCTATTAGCCAAGTTAATCGAACCGACTAATAGTTCGAAAATTAAATGAAAACTAGAAGACTGCTAATTGCGGTCGCAATCTTCAAGGTTTCATTTAACGTTCAAAGTATTATTCGGTGCGATTAACTTGGCTAATAGGATTAACCTCGGCTGCCTTTCCCTCGTTGAATGATATCACTACTTTCAAAGGCCGAACCTTTTTGGAAACTTGGCGGCTTCTCTTATACCACACCAGTTTTGGTTTTGGGTGGATATGACAACTTTCATAGGACTGGGAATTTACATAAGGTAACATCGGTCTTATCGTCACCTTTACTTATTCTGGAAGAATTTTATCTCTATGAATTTTCTCTTTCATAATTTTAACATGTGCGATTCCCCAATTAGCCGTTACATCAGCCAAGGTGACACAGTTTGGTTTATTGTACATCCATGCTTCACATGCTTAGGTTTGTTCAATCCCATTTTTGAGCTCACTGGCTAACAAACGCTGATTTTCGTTCGCTTCACTCACTCAATCAGCGCATCGTTACTCCCTCAGTTACTCCTCCCGAGCTTGATGTGAATTACTCAGTGAAGCTGGAATTGCTCACTCAGTCACAATTAGTCTCATCTACTTGGCCGATCATCTACTTGGCGGCGCCACACTAGCGTGTGTCAAGATAAACCAACAAACTTGATACATTACTAAATCACACTTTTTTAAAAAGAAATTACTTTTTTTCCTACTTGATTGGACCTTATGCTCACGATCTGCATTTTGTTTCCAACTCTTATTGCATTGAAAGACTCAGTCTCTAAGTGGGATTTCTTGTTTTTATGAGCCTGATTCATGTAGACACACGCTAGTGTGTCGCGCCAAGTAAGGCAACAAACGTCACAACAAACATCACATCACATCAATTGTCGAGGTTGTAAACCATTGTAGCGCGACGCCATTGCGTCAGTGTCTTATATCTTGAAGCATAGTTGGGCACATTTCAGGTACTTAGGGAAAAATAATAATGCGGTACAAAAGCTTAAATTGTGTTGAAATCGAGAGCAATGACCCACCTGACAAAAATTAACTCGTGTTTGAATGCCAGCTATGCTACTTTCAATGCAAAATATGCCCCTCAATAACGTTGAAATGTGTTACTACCTAGCTAGCTAGCTAGTCCGCTCATCCCCATGTTAAATCCCATAGGTGATTATTCATCGATTCCGAGATAACGGGAAGGCTTCCAGCTATGAAATTGGACGAATGGGTGCACTACAATACGAACTGCGTACCTTATATGGTTTGAAGCCTGGGGGCGTAACAGGGATGGCGTGGGAGGGCGCGTTAAGTACGAAAATATTGTTATAACCATTGTTACTATTGTCGGCATCGTCTCTCATTGGACGGCCAAAGTTCCGACAATGAGAACGTGTTTACTGACGTACGTGCCTAGACACACACTAGTGTATCACAATAAATCTAAACAATGTTGTAAAAAAATTGTATTCACGTCCAAATCACGAAAAATAAACCAAGTGTAAAAACAAAGCAAAATAAACAAAGCCAAAAACTGGTAAGGAGGCCACCAAGTTGAGAGTGGTTCGGCCCTTCAAAGGAGTGATATCAACACACCAAGACTAACTAAATACAACAAATTACAACAAAATTAAAACCAAACCAAAAGCCAATAAAGAGGTGACTAAGTTGAGAATGGTTCGGCCTATAGGCAAAAGGTAGTAGCAAATTGTTGAAAACCAATTTCTCGTTGACGTGGCACTTTATTACACATCTGCACGGTAGTGGAGTTGAGTCAATACACAATTAAAAAAAAGGAGTGATATCATATCAAAAACCAAAACTGGTAAATGGGGCCGCCAAGTTCCGAATGGTTCGGCTCTTCAAAGGAGTGATATCAATACACCAAAACATTCGCCAACTTAATCGCACCGAATAATACTTTGGACGTTAAATGAAAACTTGAACATTGCTACCGAAAGTAGCAATGTTCTAATTTTCATTTAACCTTCGAATTATTAAGCGGTACGATTAACATGGCGAATGTTTTGGTGTGTTGATATCACTCCTTTGAAGGGCCCAACCATTCGGAACTTGGCGGCCCCTTTTACCAGTTTTGGTTTTTGATATGATATTTATTACGGGGCCCTGGCTCGAAGCCTCACTCATGGCCCAAACAGAAACTACAAACAATGACTATAACGAGCCGGATAATGAGCCGCCTCTTTGCAGCAACAATGCATTCTGACAATTAAGTATTGAAACAATGCGCGTATAACACTTAAGCACGTTATGATAGACTGTTGGATGACAATACAAACAATGTAACAAAAATTTTGCATTTACGAGCCATTTCACAGCCACGTGCTTCTAGCTGCAACCCCCATTTTAGAAAAAGGCACCTCCCCATACTACTCTTTACCTGTGTGTCAAAATTGAGATATGTGAACTTTCCCTAACGAACTGTAGGCGTGTCTTTATACCCTATGAGAATCAACATGGGAGCCTTGTCCTTTAGCTAGCCATTAACACAAATCAACGTTATTGAGGGTACTTTTTCTCCATTAAAGAGACGTTCCCACACTTTAATGTTGAAGTTTTCTTCGTTACTGGGCCCAAGACACCAGATTCCAACGATTTTCAAAGATTTCTACCGCATGGGGAATTTACACTAGTAGGCTGAAATCGGGAATAAGGTCGTTACAGTTAAAAGACACAGTCTGCTAGTGGCCGCCTTTCCACTTGGCGGTGACACACTAGGGTGTCAGTGGTGTGTCAGTGGTTATGTCGACAAAGGCTGTATGGTGATGATGTGGTGATGAACTGGTTCACCGGTACTAATCCGGGTCACATCACTTGAATGAAACGGAAGTGCATAAATGTGACTTACTACACTAGGTTATTTCTAGTGTGTGATTTTTCGGCTCCTACGATGATCGGAGGTTTCCCGGGTTGGCACCTCCCTTTACCAGATATTTCTTCTTCTCTAAAAGTCTGGTAATGTTCAAAATTGAGCCGGTTCAGCCATACAAGCATTAAGTTGCTTCGGCTGACGTAAGGCTCAAAGAAATTAATTAAAAAAAATTCCCTGATGGCTTATTTCCAATTTACCGTTATATTATTTACAGTGATTTACGTCTATTTATAACACTTTCTTACTTTAGGAGGCTTCGATCTACAATTACTGTATATACGAATACGAGTGATGAATCTGTATGATACCATGGTCTTATATCATATATACTCTCACACTAAGTCATGATACGTGGGAGCATGATGCCAACAGTGGAATTACTTAGTATTCACTCTCAATATCTTGAACTACAGTAATAATGAGATAACCCAAGAAAACACATAAAATAATTAATTTTGTCTTTGTCGGCAATGTGTGTGCTTAGTAAGCTCCAGAAATGTTGTTTTTAAAGTAGTACTATCACCGATTGAAAAGCGAACGAAAATACCATGGTGCCATCTAGCGGCTATCGTATGGCGCCATCTAGCGGCAGTGATATTGTTAATCTTTACAGCTTGCTTCCAGGGGCACTAGGACGTACCAAATTTTCACTCCGTAATTAAGGAGGTCGTAGCATGTCTGTTTCGTTAAAAGAAATGGCGTTGTGCATTCCTATTGAAAGTAGAATCTAGCAACATCTAGCGCCATCTATGACTGCACAACCCTATTTCTTTTAAACAAACAAGCTACGAGCCTCCTTAACTATTGAGTGAAATTTGGCCAAAGTTCGGACAATGACAACGTGCATACTGACGTGCGTGCCTGGACAGACAGACACACTAGTGTAACACGATAAATTTAAACAACGTTGCCAAAGAAATTGTATTCACGTCCAATTCACGAAAAAATAAACCAACTGTAAAATCATAGTAAAATAACCATGAGAGTGGTTCGGCCCTTCAAAGGAGTGATATCAACACACCAAAACTAACGAAATAAAACAAATTACAACGAAATCAAAACAAAACCAAAAACCCTCTAGGCAAAAGGTAGTAGCAAAGTGTTGAAAACCAATTTCTTGTTGACGTGCCACTTTATTACACATCTGCACGGGTGGAGTTGAGTCTAATACACAATTTCCAAAAAAAAAGGATTGATATCATATCAAAAACCAAAACTGGTAAAAGGGCCCGCCAAGTTTCGAATGGTTCGGCCCTTTAAAGGAGTGATATCAACACACCAAAACATTCGTCAACTTAATCACACTGAATAACACTTTGGACGTTAAATGAAAACTTGAACATTGCTACCGAAAGTAGCAATATTCTAGTTTTCATTTAACCTTCGAACTATTAAGCGGTACGATTAACTTGGCGAATGTTTTGGTGTGTTGATATCACTCCTTTGAAGGGCCGAACAATTCAGCACTTGGCGGGCCCTTTTACCAGTTTTGGTTTTTTGATATGATTCATTTTAAATGCAGTAATAGTTAGACTTTAAGGGTACCGTTAAACAATCAATTGCAGTTAATTTGTTAGAACGAGACAGGCATTCGTCCAAAACTCTAAAGAACAGTTTATAAATTGACACAATTTGAGTGGAAACCCATTCTTAATAGAAAACGGATTTTACCAGTATATAAGCTAATCAAAATCGTCAATGGTATATAGGTAGGGTTACGTGTAAGTATGTTTGTGGCCGAGTCCTTATGGGTAAGTAATGTGAATGTGTGGTGTGTATGAGTGTGCAGTGTGTGCGAGTGTTCTGTGCTGGTAGCTGACGAGAAACATCGGTAGTTTTTAATTTGGAGCCTAGCTCCGCTATGAACACTCCAGTGTAATCTTAGCCCGCGCATCACGCAAAAACCACAACGACTATCAAAACCAAACTTTGCATGCAGTAGCACGGGAGTCCGGACAAGGTTTATAAAAAGAAAAATCCGGAATCGGACATGGGGTTGAAAAACCATCAGGGTGACAAAATGGACCAATAGCAAGAGCCAAAATCAAAACAACAACGAGACGCAAAGCCGTTTCTAATTGTTCAAGGCATCCGAGTGTTAAAAGAGTGATTGTTGATGATAAACAGGCGGCGTTAGGCGGTAATAAACCAAATTCAAGACATTTTCACTTTTCGTCGACCGATTTGGAAATTTGAATACACCATTTTCACGGGTTTTTCAACACCTTTCCAATGGCCCAAGCCCCAAGCAGCTGTCTGTTATTGTTCAGAAATCACAAGGCAAATCCGATCCAATCCGATTGACAGCCAAACAGGACAGAAAGCGGAGCCCGCTCCATTAGGTCGACAGTGGAACTAATGACGGTCCTAGTTTAGTTTTTATTTATTTTTCCGTACAAAGTATAATGCAATTTTTATGCAAAGTAAACTGCAATTTTTATATGCAAAGTAAACTGCAATTTTTTTTGCAGATTTCGTCTTCACTTCTGAGCCAATATTTTCTGGATTTGTGCGGATTTTGTACAGCATGTAAAACTGCATATTTCCCTGCAGTATTTCTGCAGGTCATTTTCAGCTTGGATTTTCGAACGATTTTCAATCGGTGATAACGCCACTTTAATTTCAGCAAACTTTTGATTTCAGCATAAAAATGGAATGAGCTTAGGAAGCTGAAACCAAGTAGAGAAAACTTTAATTTCGCTCACAATTCTTTAACAAATGAATAAGTAGGCCATTTTTTGCACGCGCGATTCTGATTTTAAGAGGTGCTAACTAGTGTATATTGTTCAAATGTTATGATCTTTTTATTTAGCTTTGATAGACTTTGATAACTGGTGAATGAAAAACGTGCCTCGCCGGCTGTTATATAACTCAGCGGCTGGCCGTGAACAGCACTTTCACAAAACTCCGCGAGGTGGCAGCAGTTGACGAGCAGTCGTTGCACTCGAGAAGCCGATTCCTCTCTTGTAAAAGCTTGGATGGTAAAAGCAACGAATTATTGACATAGTCTGTGCCCACAGTATTCAAATTGATGAATTATTCTAGTGCCTGAATTAATAATTTCCTGAATCTGAAGTCACATCGCAGACGTTGCAGGTGAGTCACCTATAATTATTGAGTAATTTTTACGCCGGCGAAATCGGTGAATGTTGCCCGCGTTGCCTTGCAACTCGCACACACTGATGAGGATTATGTAATCTGGATGGCGCATGAATTTTTAGTTCGCTGCGCCGGGCGTCTCGCTGGCGATTGTTAGAAGTTAGCGCCACTCTAAACCGGAAGCCATATGAAGTCGAGACCAGCATCATATTACTGCATCTAAACCACACGTGCAGTACCTTCCTAAACTACCAAACAGAGCGAACAAAACGCACCACTGTTAGAGACAGTTTGGCTCCAAACTTGACGTCGCGCGTGCGCAGTAACGTTGTGTTTAGTACCTTCCGAAATTGCAATCACAGCTCAGCAAAATCAACAAGCTCAACAGAGCACTCGTTAAGTCATACCTTTAACGTGACCAAACGTGGCTAATTTATTGGACCAGGCTAGGCTAATGGGTGTAACCAGGCGCTTTAGGAAGGTACTGATGGACTTATGACACTACGTGTAACCGCACTAACGTATAGCTTATTACATTTCGATTAGGGTCCTTTAGGTAGGGAGACAGATCGAAAATCATAGTTTCGATAAGCCATGATTTCTTGATTAGGGATTTTCAAACTGGGGAGGATCTAGTCTCCCCCCCCCCCCCTTTTCCTCCGCTTTAGCCACCTATATTTTCAGTGCGCATAAAGCACGCGATTCAGGTACTTAGTTTGCCTAATTTGCAAGTGGGTGCAGTGCGCTGTAAAAACACGGTGTTTAGCATCCCTAAACACTGTAGTTGTCTAAATAACAGTACAGAAAGATTCTTTGGGGGCGTTAATTATTCAATAACCTCGCGTTGCATTAGGCTAAATTAGGGCAGAATGGAGTCCGTGCGTAGGGTGGTAGCAGATGCGATGGGTTAATGCTAAGTTGTTAGTTCTAAGCGCCGCCTATAGGACTTATTTGAGCTGCAAATCCTAATTAGAAGTATTTCTTTAACTAAGTAAACCTAAATTTGTTACCATGCCTGTCTATTATAAACATATTTTATTCGTTATTATTCGTTTTCCAAGAAATCTATCAAAAAATGCACATACTTGTTTCTTGAAACTTTTTTTTCTGTCGTACTAGTTACTATACAGTTGAACTGGAAGCTGTTATAATAATCGACGCATCACCGAAAACCAAATGTATCGTTTGTCAGATTTAAATGCCGGTTGCCACTAAATTAGCATTGCAGCATCTAGGCCTATCGAGTTCTCTCTCGCAGGAAGCAAAGGAATGCACAAAGCAAAACTTTTAAACGCAACAAACAAGCCATGTGACTCCTTATTATTATTGGGTAAATATTTGGTACACCTTCGTGCACCTGGAAACAAGCTATAAAGGATAACGATACTAATGTTACTGGATGGCGTCACGGAAAGATTTAAAGAAAATCTCCTGCCGCCATCTAGTGACACTAATGTCGTTAACCTTTACATCTTGTTTCCAGGTGCACAAAATCATCTTGTTTCCAGGTGTACCAAATTTTTGTACAATAATTAAGGAGTCACCTAGCTTGTTTGCTGCGTTTAATACTGATTTCACACGTTATAATGTTTGGGTGCCAGCCCTGGCTGACCCGCGACGGCGGATTTCACACGTAATAATGTTTTCTGGGCCAAAGCGAGCTGGCCAGGGCTGACGCGCGCCCGCCCGGCCCGCCTTTCCAGCCGAGGCCAGCCCTGGCTGGCCCTGGCCAGCGCGCGTCATTTTTAACGTGTGAAATCCGAAGCGAGCCCTCCCGCGCTCGTAGCTTTGCAGTGCAGCCCACTCTATGTCAACAAACAAAAGAAAACGGGGAATACTAAAAAAGAAATAGTTATTTGTCATACGTAAATTAAATACTCATTATCACCCAGATTGAAAAACACGTGGGAGAAAAGAAGGGATTGCTTATGAGCATAGAAGGTTCGTGATGCATCACACTGTTCAACTCTTTATCAGCGTTTGGTACAATAACTGGCAGTATTTTCCGTAAATGATATAATTTTTCCAATTTTATTTTCTTTGTGCAAATTTCGTGCCATTAAAATGATTTGTGTGGGTTTATACAAAGGAAGAACTGCAGGAAGAACTGCAGAAAAAATAAAGATTAGAAATTACCGGCAGTTTTTTATTTTTTTATTTTGAGCAAACTTATGTAAGTCATCTGAAATGAAAACAAACCTACATCAAAGAGCCATGTTTCAGAGTGCGAAGTTATGTTGAAATAATAAACTGTTACAGAATGAAGACATGACATATTTATGAACTAAAGAGAAAATAATATGTCAAAATAAAGTGATACGAACCATATCCATTTTGCTGTTGTGGAACGTTAAACTGCCCCAACCAAGGATTCGAACCGTCAATCTTGGAACTACAATCGCCGAACCACACCGCCAAGAGTTAACTATTGGAGCGTCAGTATTGGTATCCAAAGGGCAACAGAAATGGGATTCACACCCGTATTGAAATAAAAACAATAGCCTACATTTAATAACGCAAGAAATAAAATCGAGAACCAACTGTTACATTATAGTATTTGCCAAATTAACGGAAAGAGGTTTGGTGTCATGGAAAGGTGTTACCAATAACACAAAGTCAAAAAAAAAAAAAAAGGATTTATAGCCTGTTGATCGTGGTACAAGATCAAAGTTAAAAAAAAAAACACGGAGAAAAGACGAAAAAGTCTGAGGAAAAAAGCCGGATTGGGGAGGGGGAGTTAAAACACATAAAAACGGTTTGGTGGGTTTTTCGTTTTGTATAGGGTACGTAGGTGGTTAGATTAATTGGCTCGAAAATCAAAAGGCAGGGTATGGCGTTTCTCAAGAAACTACTTTTGTAATCTTTGGCTTTTATTTCCCCCTATATTCAGTTTGTTTTTCTTTTACTAATTCTTGGCTATTATAATCAAACATTTTAGCGATGTCAGTTTGATATTAATGTCGAGCTTCTCCTGAAAACACGTAATATGAGAAGTGAAGCCGATTCACTGCTCTTATCCACGTTGCCGACAGACGGTGCTCCTAAGCGAGCGCGGGTCGGCTCTCACGCATTTATTACGTGTGAAATCAAAGCGCGTCCGGAGCCGGCATTAGGGCTGGCCAGGGCTGGCCCGGGCTGGCTCCAGCCCAGGGCTGACCCGCGACGAATTATTACGTGTGAAAACAGTATAAGAGTTTTGCTTTGAGCATTCCTTTGCTTCCTGCGAGAGAGAACTCGATAGGCCTACATGCTGCAATGCTATTTTGTTGGCAACCGGCCAGTAGTGGCACCAGGAATAATTTTCGGGGGGCCCCCCCCCACAAGGTCAACGGCTTTCTAGTAACTTTTATCAATTAATTTACTCATAAAAAAATGCCTGTACGAATAGGCCTACGTCGAGGAAACTGTGTTATGTAAAGGGTTAGGGGGGGGGGTGCCATAATTAATTTGCAGTTTCGACTATTGAATACCAAGAAAATCAAGCTCGTTACTGTATTTTTATAACTATTGGCATGAATACCGTTTTAATTTGAAATTTTGTCTGAACTCTGAAATTTTTGGGGAGGGGGGTCACCCAGGGGGGCACAACTGAACTCTTAGGGGGCACGTTCCCCCTAGCCCCCCCCCCTGTAGCGCCGTCACTGCAACCGGCCTTTAATTCAATTGTCAGACTTAATTGTAAGAAAGTCATTATTCAATAGGGATGGGTCAGTTCCATTTGTTGACTTCGGTTCCGGTTTCGGTTTCACATGCCCACAAAACTGCAGTTTCGGTATCGGTTTTTTCAACTCTTCCCCTCCACACTAACAGTAGTATTCCTAGCTCTGGTAACAGTAGTATTACTAGCTTCTAACTCGCTCCTGCTTTTACTTTCAGTAGCGTCATTAATCATGGGCGTGGCTGTGACACCATTTTTCTCTAGTATTTTCTTTTTGTTTTAATATAAGAGCAGTGTTATCATTAGTTGTAATTCAGACAGCGTCGTTGTGATGATTTAACGCATTGCCTACACAAGAAGTAATTTTTGTCAAAGGTCAAAGGGTTTTAGCGAGCGTTAACCGCACCCGGTCATCTGCCCGACGAAGCCCTAAGGCCCTATGTCTGCAACACCCGCAATGGATTCCCAGGAGGTCACCCACCCAAGTACCAATCGGGGCCAATGCTGCTTAACTTCGGTGATCTGACGAGAACCGGTGTTTCCACCACTGCAAGGCCGCAAGTAATTTTTGTTTTGTCTTGCTTCAACAATGTTACTGACAATGGGGAACAAATTTTTGGATGACACGTGGCGTATTCCCAATCAAAGATTGGTTTGTTGTTTTAAACAGTTATCATTTGCAAGTATAAATGACAGAAAATGATAATTTATACTTGAAAATGATAATTGTTTAAAACAAACCAATCTTTGATCCATTCCGGGTGTTGCAGCATAGGGCCTTAGGGCTTCGGGCAGATGACCAGGAGTGGTTAACGCTCGTTAAACCCTTTAGCCCTTTTTTTAAATCTTTGATTGGGAGAGCGTAAATCATCACAACGACGCTGGATGAATGACAACTAATGATCACACTGCTCTTTTATTAAGAACAGAGCTTATATACAACTGACGCACCGTATTTGTTTGTAGTATATATCAGTTATAGCCTGTTGCGTTTTAGTGTCATGGCTTCGGCTGGATGCGTGTCAAACCTACAGCAACCCAGGGCCCCCACATCAAAGGAGGGGCCTGGGACTAACTACAACAGCGCCCCCCCCCCGTCCCCCGACTGAAATCGTAAAAAAGGTTACACTGTATTATAATACACGTCGGCCACAATTGCACTTAACGGGTTGGTTCATTCATTAATCCGGGCTGCTTACGTCTGAAGGCTTCTCCGCCTAACAGGCCAACAGGCTTGCACTGCAGTGCTCCTGCTTCGTGCTCGTTGCCATTGAATTAAGAGCAGTTGTTTTTTGGGAGTATAAAAAGATTCACAATACACACAAATCGAGTGCATTACTCATAGTCATCAAAACTCACAACTGCGAAAAAAAGTTTGAGGCCGTGCGGGCCCTTGAGAGCCCGGGCCTGGGTACAGCGGGTCCACCTGACCCCCCCCCCCCTGTTGTGGGACCCCTGTAGCAACCTTCAGCCTATAGAAGGTTCAACAGCAGGCCCTTATCGCTTATAAAATGCTTCCTAAATACAATTTAAGTGCTTTGGCATGTTCACCAGGCTCGAAACAAGATCTCCCCCCCCCCCCTCCCAGCTTAACTCATGAGTGGAGGAAAGGGACGTCGGCATTGTAACCTTCGACGAATGAACTTGTGAAGTGCGTAAGGCTGCGTTTACAATATAAAAGCGTGTGCGTGAGCGTGGCACTCGACGCTCGACGCGTACGCTAGTTCATGAGCAAAGCAGTGCGCGGACAATCGGCTCGGCCCGCTCGTGGTATCGTCACGCTAAAGCAAACGTTCTTTCATTTACAAATCAAACGAGTGAGCTGGCGCCTGAGCTTGATAATGCTGGCCGATACTCCGTTCCAACTATGCAGTTTCACGACTTCCCTCTTCTATAGCACAAAGATTGATGCCGTACGGGTCAAGGTCACTGTGATTAAGATATCTGGCCGTTTATTTTGAGCATTCAACCTTTTAGCACACCACGTTTTCCTTTCTTGTGGCCGATCGGCGCCGATGGAATCCGTTGATACCGCCATTTTTTTTATCCTAGCATGCAACGACTAAGGCCCCATTTATAATATGGATTTCGACGCGTACGCGTGACGCTCGGCGCGTGAAACACGAGTTTTTCGCATGCTCAACGCTTAAGCGCGACCATTTACAATTGTAGAGCAGGTGGGCCAACGCACGCTTTTTGCCATTTTCAAGCGTCACGCGAATATCTACTGGACTTTGATGGTGAGCGCCAAGCGACGCTCGGACGCTTAGTTGTTGCATGCTGGGATAGCAAAATGGCGGCATCAACGGATTCCATCGGCGCCACAAGAAAGGAAAACGTGGTGTGCTAAAAGATTGAATGCTCAAAATAAACGGTCAAATAACTTAATTACAGTGACCTTGAGCCGAATGGCATCGAATCTTGCCGTTGTAGAAGGGGGAAGTTGTGAAACAGCATAGTTGGATCGGAGTAGTGGTCAGCATTAGCAAGCTCACGCGCCTGCTCGAGCGTTTGATTTGGAAATGAAAGAGCGTTTGCCTGAGCCTGACGATGTCACGAGCTGGCCAAGTAGACTGTCCACGCGCATTGCTTTGCTCATGAACTGGCGTACGCGCCGAGCGTCGAGCGTCACGCGTACGCGTCGAAATCAATATTATAAATGGGGCCTAAGCGTGCGACCGTCGTTTGGCGCTCACCGATCTAGGTCCAGTAGATATAATCGCGTGACGCTTGAAAATAGCAAAACGCGTGCATTCGCCCACCTGCTCTACAATTGTAAATGATCGCGCTTAAGCGTTGAGCATGGGAAAAACTCTAGTTTCACGCGCCGAGCGTCACGCGTACGCGTCGAAATCAATATAAGGCCCCGTTTATAATATGGATTTCGACGCGTACGCGTGACGCTCGACGCTCGGCGCGTACGCCAGTTCATAAGCAAAGCAGTGCGCTTGGACAGTCTGCTTGGCCCGCTCGTGACATCGTCACGCTCAGGCAACGCTCTTTCATTACCAAATCAAACGCTTGAGCAGACGCGTGAGCTTGCTAATGCTGACCACTACTCCGATCCAACTATGCTGTTTCACAACTTCCCCCTTCTACAACGGCAAGATTCGATGCCATTCGGCTCAAGGTCACTGTAATTAAGATATTTGACCGTTTATTTTGAGCATTCAATCTTTTAGCACACCACGTTTTCCTTTCTTGTGGCGCCGATAGAATCCGTTGATGCCGCCATTTTCCTATCCCAGCATGCAACAACTAAGCGGGCGAGCGTCGCTTGGCGCTCATCGATCAAAGTCCAGTAGATATTCGCGTGACGCTTGAAAATAGCAAAACGCGCACGTTGGCCCACCTGCTCTATATTTATAAATGCTCGCGCTTAAGCGCTGACCATGGGAAAAACTCGTGCTTCACGCGCCGAGCGTCACGCGTACGCGTCGAAATCCATATTATAAATGGGGCCTAATGCACCCTTAGGATCAATGGAGGAAGCAAAACACAGTTCGTTGCCTAAGCAGTTTGTTGAACAGTATCATTGCACAACCTTTTGAAAATTCTTGAGCGCTAAGAAGTGTACGTTACTCCTATTACACTCCACTACACCGTGCTTTCTTTTTTTTTGTTTGGTAAGAACGATCCTAACGTTACGTGATTACTTGAACAAGCTAGTATCTTTGTTATGAGTGCCCTAAGAAAACGTGGGCAATCATATAAAACGTCATTTAAGGCATTAAACTCACCCCTCATGCAGTTAACATCAGGACTGTAACTTGTTTGTCAGCTGTCCTCTGGTTTCAAATTCTTTTGAAACCAGAGGACAGCTGCCAAGCAAACTTAGCTGTCAAACTTAGTACCAAGGTATTGACATCGAGTATAAGGTTCCTTAACTGCAGGACAACCAGCATAGTGAGAATGCCACAGT
>JAHWFP010014619.1:0-11975 GCA_023313725.1 Lithobius niger | reverse complement strand
GCTCAGGACCAAGGCTTAAGGCTAACCCTTCCACATTGGACCCGCGGCAGGATTTGTAAAAGGTAAGAAAAGAGAGTGAAGAGGATTTGTGCGCTAAAAGAATGGTGTCCTGCAGGTAAGCGAGTACCGAAAATATAGCATTCATTTTTCTTCAGGGGAGAAAAAATAGTACCCCAGAAGCGCCAAAAGTTTAACAGCTGAAGAGCGCCCGTGCCATAGCTGTTATGGCACTATGGCATAGCAGCTATGCCATAGTGCTATACGCTGTAAATATACTGGCATGTTGCTATAGCACAGATGTCCTCTAGCTGCTAAACTTTTGGCGTCCCCAGGATACTATTATTACTCCCACGAAGAAAAATGAATGTATATTTTCGGTTTTCACTTACCTGAGGTAGACCATTCTTTTCGTACACAAATCCACCTACCTCTCTTTTCTTCCCCTTTACTAGCGCTTCGACCCCTTTACGTCCCCCTCTCTTCCACGATTTCGCCCAAGAAAAACGTTCATTAAAATTATGAATTCCAACCCAAAAAAGGCGAAACGAGAAATGTGTTTTTTATTGTTGTTTCATTTTGACATTTGTCAACAGCATCTTGTTGATACGTAATGTTCTACACGGAAAACAAAAAAAAAAAGCATTCTAGTTAAGATTTGTTTACTCCTAATCAATATTTTAGATGAAAGTATCTGCCCTAGTAAATGGAAAGAGACTAAAATATCGAAATATCGAAGCATATCAGACTCGGCCCCGGATCCCACTTGAGGAGCTTACAGTGATTCCCCACACCTCCTTGCAGTAATTGGAGGTTCCCTCACTAAGCCCAATACCAAATTTCAGGTAAATCAAGTGGCGCTGATCCGCTTAACGACACGGACGCCTTTCCTGCTCAGTCAGACTCTGGCGCCCTGGCTTCGCTGTCCTGGTCGAACTCGGGGGCTTCAAATCCTGACTCCAACCGTTTGTTTCAGTGTGGAAAAGTTGTTAGTGTGCGGGCCCACACTTACGGGAAATATTTTGACTATTGGAGAGCTGATAAACAAGAGCGATATAGAGAAAAGCAGGACGAGGGGGGGAGATGAGGCTTAATGGCGCGTCGACAGCTTGGTCATTAGCGCCAACCTCAGTCACAGTGCAGTGGTCCGGGTTGCCACTGCACCACACATTACAGAGATATTATTCAAACCCCTAATCTAAATCTTGTCATACATCTGTACCTCCTGCAAAAATTGAAAAACACCGGACAGGAGGACAGACTTATCGCCCAATTGACGCACAATGTCATGCGGAAGATGGAAACGACGACGAAAACCATCAAGATGGCAACAATCAACAAGGAAGTGCCGGACCGTAAGTGGCCGCCGACACCAATAACATTCAGGAGGGTCAACCCCCCGCAAAAGGAAACAGTGAGTAAGTCGAGTGTGACCAATGCGCAAACGCGCCAACACCACCTCCTCATGGCAACTGAGGCGACACGCCGAGTGCCATTCCTCAACAGTGCCTTTAATAGCTCGTAATTTATTGCCGTCCTGTCCATCCCACGAGGCTTGCCAAAAAGCGTGTAACCTCAGACGCAGAGTTGGAAAAGCGTCCGAGGGAACAAGGCTGAAATCCCTTCCGAGAGGGCCAGAAAGGGCCCCTTTTGCTGCAGAATCCGCTTGCTCATTTCCACCTATCCCAACATGGCACGGGATCCAGCAGAAACGCACGATTTTCCGCTGGCCAGGCAAGCGGGAAAGCAAAGCTTGGACACGTTGTGTCAAGGGGTTCCGAGGATTGTAAGTCGCCAAGGACTCCAGGGCACTCATGGAATCGCTAAAGATAATGAAATGCGTGCCCTGAAGGCCAAGGATCCATTCCACCGCCAAACCAAGAGCCAAAAGCTCCGCAGAAAACACAGAATAGCCTGATGGAAGGCGATGGGCAACCGTCACTCCCTTACAAACACAAGCACAAGCCACGCCAGCGTCTGACTTCGACCCATCAGTAAACAGCCGCTGATAACCGGCGTACTGAGAACACAGCCGCCGGAACTCCTGCAAGTACCTTGCTGGCAGAGTGGAACCCTTCGGGAGGGACGCCAGAGCGAAAATGAAAATGCCACTTGGGACAAGCCAAGGGGCCACTGGCATCCCCCCAAGCCTCAAGACGCTGGGTATTTCAAAGGCTATCTCTTGACAGGACTGCTGGAGCCTATCGCGGAAATCACCCTTACCCACCCTGCGTCTACCGACTCGCAAGTCTGGCCCAAAAACCATGGACCAAGCAGAACTGGATTCCACAGCACGTAAACGCACAGCATACTGAATGGCCAGCTTCCGCCGACGAATGGCCAAAGGTGGCTCCGAGGCCTCAGCATAGAGCAGGACGAGGGGACGGAAGTGGACGGAAGTGGACGAAAGCGGGAGTGGGAGAAAGAAACAGTGACAACTCTGAAAATTTTGTAGCTATGGAAAAAAATAATTAACGCCTGGGCCCGAGCCGTGACGTCAGGATCCAGTGTGGAAGCAGTCTAAGGACAGCTGATGGTGTTGACTGAAAGAAGAAAGGGATGAGGTTGCATGCTGCTAGGCTTTCTTTGCATATAGTCAAGAGTGGTTTGTTATTGCTTTCCACCCGGACCATTTGCTACAAGACCGGACAAAACTTTCTACTCCTACATAATAGCAATCTGCTCTTTGTGTGCTACAAATTAGGACAAGTTGACAATCAATAACAGTGAGAATACGATAACTACGCCTACATTCAGATATGTTGATGAAAGTTTGACTTTGGGATGAAATGCAGACCTGCTGCCCGTTGGCCAACTGTAATTTTACTGCTTATCATTGCCATCAGAAACACGATCCAAAATTCTCTTTTTCTTTTTCTTTTGGTTTCATGTCAGCATTATTTGCTGGTATATCCTGTCTACTTTTTTTATTTTCAGTTGAGTATAATGTAGCCTAGTAAACTTTTATGCGTGAAAATTTTGACGCATTCTGACATACTGCATCATGATGGAATTTGTGATTTTGATGCTTCAAAGTTTTTTTTTAACTACGAGGCACATGTAAAACCAAAGGTCATTGCTTGAAATTAATTGCGAGGAGTGTTAACTCAGATTGTCGAAAATGTTTCATTTAAATCGTATGGTGGGGCCTTGGAATAGCCTACCCGACGAGTTTATGAATGTACAGAATGCAGACCGTTTTGAGAGCAAGCTCTGGAATTATAGTTTGGCAGGATTCTTGTATTGTTTTAAATGGCGAGGTGTATTGCACATGGCTGAGTATTGCATTTTAATTAGTATAAGATTAGTATTGTTTGTTTTGTTGTAATTGTTTTGGTATATAAAATGCCGACGAATAGTAATTTACTACGCTTTTTTAGTGTTAACATGAAAAGTATGTTTTTAACGTCGTAAGAAAAATATTTTAATTTGGTAGAGGTGTTAGTGGCAATCGCCCTTCCTCGGCCGGTTCATTATGAACAAATATATTATTATTATTATTAAATCTTGATGTTCACAGCAACGAAAAGCCAGTTTTATTTTATTTGACTTGTATCATTGTTGGCTTTCTTGAAGATAATGGTTGATTTCAGTACTGCTCTAACGGAATTGTCTTAATCTGACAAAATCGAAAACAAAGCTATCTTATGGTGAAACCCTTTGCAATCAAGCACATGCTGGATGATGTCTTAGAAGCCCAAAGACCTCTATGGTTCTTTTGTCTATACCAGTGAAACTAAATGGTTCGCAGCTGTAAACGTACCAAAGATTCAGGCAGCAGCCGAATGGGCTTAAACACTCGTGTCTTATATGTCATGGTCACTTCTTGTGGCGTGTACACTTTTGGTCTTTGTTGAATCGTAAAGTGTTGGAGCATAAAACCTTTTAGCACTGTGCCTAGCCCAATAATTGTCACAATAATTCTTCAGCCCTGCCACATGGAGCCACTTAAGCGTGATTCTTCGAGCTGAGGAGTAGACTAAAATGCTCAGTAAAACGACCATGACACATTTGTGCTTGGAACGACAAGCTTCAAATGCATGTGTTGTGGTGATACCCTAAGAGCAAAGTTTTTACCAGAGAAACAAAGTGAATTGCTTTTATAAACTATGGTTAGACTTCTACTGCCTTCAGCTTTGCCGGAATGGCAGATGTGGCAAATTTTGTCTCTGCATCACAATAACAGACCAACCAAAAATGGTTACATTTAACATTTTGTACTATATTAAGAATAGAGAATTCCAAAAATTTCTGTTTTTGGTATAATTTCTTGTCACCAGATGCCACTGTCAAGATACTGTACTATGTCAAGAAAAAAAAAAAGGACAAACGATTGATCAAAAATATAAAAATGTGATATCTGAACAATTCTAAGTTAGGTCCAGTTTAAATAGCTTACTAAGCAGAAGTTAACTACTTAGCTATAGTTTGTGTTAATAGCTATTAAAAAGCAACCCCATTAATATCTAGGAAAACTAGGAAAATTATCTAGGAATACCGGAAACCAGTGTTGTCAGTGGTTTATCAACGACATTAGGCTTAAAATATATACACGAACCACCACGAAGCACGGTTAACCGTGTACAACTTGTTTGTTTTTGTTTTTGTTCCAACAAACATTTTTGGTGAAGATTTTCAGCCCGTTCACGTGCTCCCAAAATTTCCACAACTCACTAAACGTTTGTATTTACATCTTTATTCTCGTGGCTAAGGCACGCACCAATTCAAATATCCACACTTGCTTGTCCAGTCATGGGCAAGCAAGCGTGGAAATTTGAATTGATGCGCTCCTTAGCCTTGTAAATATGAACGTTTTGTGAGTTGTGGGAATTTTTAAAGAAATTGAACGGACTGGCATTCTTCACCAAAAGTGTAAGCAGTACATGGACAAGTACGCTTTGTGGTAGTTGTTGTCTAAAGCTTAAGCCTTATACATGCTAGACCAATTATTTAGAGCAATTTTTCTCTAGGAAAAAAAGGAATAGAAAAATCACACGTATTTTGTCACCCTCTAGGTAGCAATTCAGTCCCCAACACTTTTACATGGAAGGTTCCTACATGATTAAACTTATCTGACTAAACACCTCCAAGCATCCACAATGCCAAAGTCGTTTGCGCATAGGCACGAAGTGACTTATGTATTTATCAACGAGACCAACAATTAAAAGTTGACTAAAAGTGTCACTTCCAATTAATGACTCTGGCATGTCTCATACTGGCACAGTCAAAGGATTTTATAATGGATTCTTTATTTTAAGGTTCAAATACTAAACGAAACTAGCTTATTATCTTAACAAAACTAACTTACTAACCTGGTAGCAGCAAACTCAACCGAGAAAATATTTCTTTTGAGTTGTGACAAAACTGCCGTGCTCACGGCCATTGGTTTAAAACTGTTCTGTCATAACTTCTGCACTCAAGCCAGAAAAGACTTTTTATCCAGTCGAGCTGTCCCATTCATGGAATAATCTCTCCACCGACACAATCTCTTCCACCACCACCAATTCAAAATGCATCATGGCAAGCTTTTTCTTGCCCGTTAACTTCTTTTCAATTTACTTTTCTTGGGCGTTATTGGCTTTGCTCTTGCCATCAATTCTGTATTATATTATAACACAAATTATTATGTTAACAAAGTCTTAAACACTACAAGTTGGGAGTCTTCAAATCTGTATTAATACTACGAACAAGCACGGAAAGTTCTGTCGAGAAACTTCGTCATCACAACACGGAAACTGTTCACTCATCATCCGGCAAACGGAAAGCTGCGACTTGGTTCTTAGCCTTAAAAAAATACTATTTTACGTTCAGATACCGGCATTACCCGACGCATAGTGACTGATAAAGGCAGCACCTTTGTGAAACTGTCCCAAAACTACTCGGGGAATTTTTCAATTAAATTTGTTATAGGTTATTCGTATAACTTACATTCAATTGCTCTTTATCAGTTTTGAACTCCCCATGGATTTTTTTTCTGTTATTAGACGCACAGAAGCATGACGAGCTGTGACCAATGAAACAACTTTACAACTTACACCTTACAAATAACGGAAAATAATTGAGTCCCTATCGGAGCATTCCGCGGCCTACACCAACTGACTGCAATGCCGCGGGGAAACAAATACGAACTAACACTAACTCCACGCAATTCACTTTTGTTTACGAATGTGTAAACCCTCGTTGTTTTGCATAAAGGACTTTTATGCCCGGTATTTGTCGGAAAGCTGTGAGCGGAATTCCAACAATAGTAGCAGAGACCAATTTAGATAAGCAAGTTGGAGCGAACGTGGGAGCGGGGAAAATGCAGTCAGGCAGGCAGGAGCGGAATAGACTAGAATGGAATTCAATCGAAAACAACTCGATTCCACTCGCACCAAGCCTGCTGGCCAACTGTGCACACCCTTCCTTGGCTCTTGTGAATGACACGTAAGGTTAATTAAATTCACTTGTCGCCTTCTGTCTTCCCAATGAGCCACTCTTAGCGTTCCTTGTTCGTTGCCACCGAAGGATTTGTTGACACAGCACAGCTGTGCACAGGCAGACCCGACCAACCGTATTAAGGTCCGAAGTGTTTTCAAACAACGGACTAACCTTCGGGTTGCTGTCTTTAAGACGCCCAGACGGGAATTCGCTGAATTGTGAAGTTAGTTGCTTTGCTTTTTTCTTTTTATTATTAAAGTCAGCATAAAACGCTGCAACTTTAACTCTGCAAAAGTCTGCTTTCTTAAAAGTTTGATACCCAGCGTTTGAATGGGTCAATACCTACCCATCGTTTGACGGGAACAGAGAACCACCTGGTAAAAGTTTGTACTACAAACATGCCTCCACCTACATGAATTTTGTTTATAACAATATTTTCGTGCTTACGCACCCTCCCACGCCTTCCCCGTTACACTCCCAGGATCCAAACCATAAAAAGGTACGCAGTTTGTATTGTACTGCAGCCATTCGTCTAATTTCATAGCTGGAAGCCTTCCCGTTATTTCGGTATCGATGAATAATCACCCTATGGAAATTAACATGGGGATGAGCGGACTAGCTAGCTAGCCGCTAACTAGCTCACACATTTACACCGTTATTGAGGGTCAGATTTTTCATTGAAAGCAGCTTAGCTAGCATTCGTATACAAGTTAATTTTTGTCGGGTGGGTCATTGCTCTCGATTTCAACACAATTTAAGCTTTTGTACTGCATTATTATTTTTCCTCAAGAAGCTGAAATGTGCTCAACTATGCTTAGGATATTAGACACTAACGCTATGGCGTCGCGCTACAATGGTTTACAACCTCAACAATTGAATTGATGTGATGTCTGTTGTGATGTTTGCTGCCTAACTAGGTGCGACACAATAGCGTGTGTCCACCTCAATTAGTGCTCGGAACTTCATGTACCCTGGAAAGTACGATATAACTACTCTCATTTTGTTTACGTCCCATTCTCGATTTAATTAGAGACAAACTCGCAATGTAGAATTTTCTCGAAATAAAAAGTAGGTTTTACCATTTATGTCTAGGGACTGAAGCACCAGCTTTCCCACCTTTTTATTTTGGATGGACTTACATTTGTTCAAAGTTTTCTTAACTACACGAATTATTCTTTTCAACTACATACAATCAAAAAGACACATAACCTTTTAACGAAAACCTTTAAAAGAAACTGTTCTGAAATACATGAAAGTTGCAACCCTGAAATTAAAATTCAACCCTGACTTTCCTGTTTTGTCCACAGCCCTTGAACAACGTATGTGTGGAAATATGTCTTTACAGCCTCTCAAATTCAACAGGCATCCTGCTTGGTTGATTAGATGTCTATATGGGTAACGATGCACGCAGATGGAATTAGGTTAGCTTACCTCAAGGGAATTGCAACCTAAAATTTCCCCTTCCCTTAAATCTCAGAGTTGGGTTATCAAGTTACGAGTCCGGATTAGGTTAGTATCAGTAAGCAAGAGAAAGCAGGAAGGGAAAGTGGGGGAAGGAATCGAATTTTATTGGTTTAAAATGTGGGAAGAGTGAGTAATAGATGAGGGATTCCCGAGGGACTTAAAATGGGGAATCCCTGTTAGCTGGACAATAAGATTAAAAATTAGTTTAATGTAGGCGGAAATTAATGCAAAAAGATACAATGTAATAAAAATAATGAATATCGTATTGAAGTTGCTGAATTCTTTCGACTATGTTAGCCAGTGTTGGCTGATCCTTTTAGTGTTTTAGCATTTAGTAGGAACTCCTTAGCCCGTATAATATACTCAATAATTTGTAAACTAAAACGGGTTCGTTTGATGTTTATGGTAGGGTATGTTTATGATGCTTAACTGACGGAAAGCCAAAACAACATAGGAGCAGAACAAGCTTTTCTGTAAGGTTTTGATACCACACTGTTGCTTAGTCCACATGAAAATTAGGTGTTTAGTCCACGGGAAACCATAGGAGATAATAATACGTGCATCGTATTACTACGGCTTGGCTTAATGACATCACTGAAAAAGGGACAATGAAGTAAATGGTAAAACAGCAGACGACTTGACAAATACTTCCCAATTAATTCGTAATAAGTGCGGGATTGCATACACAAGATGATGTGTGTGTGGCAAGGTGTGCATCGGATCCGAGTTGATTCCAAGATAATTGGAATTAACCACTATCAAAACGTACGTCCATTGCATAATCTAAACACAGTGAAGAAAAGCCTTCTTTATTGAGACATCGAATTCTTTAGAAGTTGTAGTCCAATTTGATTTACAGCATTGCTCTCCACTGTTCTGCACTGTAATGTAATTACTGCACCGTAGAAACTCCTATGTTCTTTAAAATATGTGTAGATAATGTATAAAATAGGGTGGAGTGGAGGCAAATAGGTAAAAAAGGCAGAGGGGTGCTCCAGCACTTATTCTCGACAAGAGCACGTTCATGCGGTATTTTTTTTTCTTAATTTACCCATTTATTTTCAGACTCGACGCAATGTCTATTGTGTTTGCGAGCTGCCATCACCAATTCTCCATTTACTCTCTAGCATTTGCTTTATTGTCTTGTTTACTATTATGTCTACATGTAAACAGTTATTTTGTCCGTAGCCCAAGGGAAACTGAACAGCATTTATAGTGTTAATATAAAGGTTTGACAGAATGTAGCAAAAAAGTTAAACGGGTAAACCAACAATCAGTAAAACTGAACCAAGCGCGTTTCAGTTTAGGCCCTATTTATTTCCGACTTTAAAACGTGCAAACAGTTTAGGAGCTGTAACTAACCGCCCCCACCCCCACCCCAACCCTCCCCATTTGCTAACCATAGCTCCGCCACGATTTTGTTTACCACTACATTCGACACATTCAATGATTTCTGTTCACTGTGTACAATAAGTAGAAGGCATTCTAAAACGAAACCATTTTCCCAGTTCTGTAGCAGCCGAAATCGTCGTGTATAGTTTAAGGGCAATAACAGGCATTCGTGATTCTCAGTCTTTGCAACTTTAGTGATGGTTACGCTAGCAGAACGTGCAGAATACGAAACCCATCGCCACAATAGTACGGCCTTTAATGATATCCTGAAAAATCTCCAACAAAATATAGCGAATTCGTTCATCATCTTCTTACATTATAAACCAAAGTCTCATAGCAGAAATGAAGCAACCGCAACGACCCCCGGAAGGAAAACAATGAAAACGTGCGAGTGTGTCAATACTTTGGCTTGAACTTGAAACTGGGACGTTGTTGCCCTGAAAAGAAGTCGAAATTGGCACATTGTTGCCTCGACTAACAATTTGCTCTAACAATTATCCTTCTAACCAAACACCGTCGTAATCTCAAGAGCAAGTATTACATGACGTCATGCAAACTTCTTTTTCGCACGGTACGCATCGCTTAAGCCACAGCGAAACACTGGGAGTGGGGGTGGGGGGGAGGGGGAAGTGAGCTGCTACCATTAAGCATACGATTACGCATTAACTCAACCTAAAAGAGAATTTCTGGGGGTGTTTGCTATTAATCCAAATAACCATCCACATTCAACTACGTATAGCAAAGAGGAGAAAGGGAAGGAAACCAAGAGGAGAGGGAGAGAACGAGATAAAAGGAGGAAACAACCACGGGTCAAACAAATCCCCGGGCGAAGCCGAGTACGATGCTAGTTTGATATAAAGCAAACTTTGTCACAATTCTCTTCCCAAGAAAATGGCAAGCATGCCTGGAGCCTTGAGCTCAAGTTGGCATGGTTAGCAGCTCCAGGAAGAGTTTGATTAAAATGTTGACTCGCCATCGGATTTTTTTTGCCCCAGGCTTAAAAAAACGTATCACGCACTAAGAAAAAACCATGCAGACACTCCCGAAGAACCACTTTATTAACTTTTAGTAGCCAATTCCAAGAATAAGGCTCCACATTGTCCTGTGATGCCTGCAAGGCTCAGTTTCTCCAACTTCCTCAGAGTCCTGCTGGGTTCAGTTAGATGACATCTTCTCCTCCTACAATTCCACGAGAGTTTAAGTCATAGGCACAACGTTGTCCTGTGATGCCTACCGAGATCACTTCCTCCAACTTCTACGCTCCTCAAGCAGATGAAACGTCGTTTCCTACGATTCCTATTGGCTCAATTAGACGACACCTTCACTTCTGCCAAATCCTTGAGGCCATAACTAGTTACTTCTGATTCGTAACGGGAGTCAGTTGATGAAATCCTAACTTCCTCCAAACCCTAGGTTTGCAAGTAGATGGAACGTCACTTCCTCCTAATCTTAATGGCTCAGTTATACAACACTTTAGTTAGACGATGCCGTCACTTCCTCCAAATCCTAGAATGGCTTCGTTAGATCCCCCGTCACTTCCTACTGAGCTCAGTTCGATCCCTCTTCCTTCAAATACTCACTTCCTCCCACTCCTCCAGTGCTTAAGTAGACGGTACTTTACTTCCTCCTAGTCCTAATGGGCTCATTTTGTAGACACCCTCACTTCCTCCAAATCCTAAATTGCTTAAGAAGACAGCACTCACTTGCTCCGATTCCAAATGGGCTCAGTTGGATGACATCCTTGCTTCCGCCATATCCTAGAGTGCTCAATTCTATGGTACTTCACTTCCTCCGATTCCTATTGGTGTCCATTAGAGAGCACCCTCTTTCCTCAAAATCCCAAAGTGCTGAAGTCTGGATTTACTATTAGGAATCAGACTTCAATTCATCCAAGAATGTTTAAGTAGATGATAGTATTTAACTTCCTGTTATTTTTATTGGGCTCACTTCGATAGCACCGTCACTCCCGCCAAATCCCAGAGTGTCTCAAGCAGGATACGTCCAATAATTCGTATTCCTATTAGGTCTACTTTGAATGAAAGTTTGTTTTAAAATATCGTCTAATAAACGGAAACAAATTTATTTATACAAATACATAGTGTAAAAATAAAAATGACGCATTATAAAACTGCTGCATGAAAAAAAAAAAAAATTCAAGCTCATTTGGCCGGAGGATCGGAGTTTATTCGGTCTTGTTTGGCTTAATCGGCTCATTCATACGAACGTGTAGGCTAGCAGTTACACGTCGTATACTGTAACGTCACTCTGATTCCTAGTAGGGACTGGAACAACTAACTTCGGATAAACGATTCCATTCAGTGCGTTAAGAGTCATGGCAATTCACCTGAAATTCACCAAGCTAACTAATAAAAGAATAACCAGCTAGACTTTCAACAGCTATTTGATGAATACCACCGAGCTGAACATCGTTCACATTACCTAAAATGTACGCAGC
Source organism: Lithobius niger (assembly GCA_023313725.1). Classification (NCBI taxonomy): domain Eukaryota; kingdom Metazoa; phylum Arthropoda; class Chilopoda; order Lithobiomorpha; family Lithobiidae; genus Lithobius; species Lithobius niger. Next base: position 247 of record JAHWFP010014619.1, on the reverse strand, counting down.
GTAGACGACCATTACTGTCTGCAACCCAGCTGAAAATCGTTCACATTGCCTAAAATTTATGCAGCATAGACGACCATTACTGTCTGCAACCCAGATGAAAATCGTAGACATTGCCTAAAATTTACACAGCGTAGACGACCATTACTGTCTGCAACCTAGCTGAAAATCGTTCACATTGCCTAAAATTTACGCAGCGTAGACGACCATTACTGTCTGCAACCCAGCTGAAAATCGTTCACATTGCTTA
>JAHWFP010014616.1:81041-131357 GCA_023313725.1 Lithobius niger | reverse complement strand
CCCGTTGCGGACATCAATAGAATAGAATTAGTAGTGGGGATCTCGGTGATCGGGCGACACACACAAACAAACATTATCTTAGTTATGGGGATTTACAGTAAAAAAGCGCTGCATGACAAACCCTCGTGAGTCAGTACATGGAAAAAAACCCAGCAAAATGCGTAACAAAAATTGCAAACTACAAAAAGACCCCTAAAAAGATAAAAAATATCAACCGTGGGCGAAAATACAATAATGGTAACAAAATTAACAAAAAAAGAGCACAACTATGGAATCAAAAGTTCAAAAAGAAAAATTTGGCTGAGCAAACATCCAATCGAAACCAAATCAACAGCAATCAAAAGCACAACTCCTTCCAACCGACCAGTGCCTCAGGTTAACAGTTTAGCACAAATCTATGCAACTAAGATCGTAGTTTTGTTTGTTTGTCCGCAGTGGAAATCTTGACAATCCTTATGCTATTGAAGTCTGCAGTGGGAAGCTGTACAATCTTTACTATATTGAAAGTCCGTAGTGGGAATCTCGAAGGCATCGGTGACTGCTAACGGCGATGTTTATCATATCAAAAACCAAAACTGGTAAAGGGGGCCGCCAAGTTCCGAATGGTTCGGCCCTTCAAAGGAGTGATATCAACACACCAAAACATTCGCCAAGTTAATCGTACCGACTAATAATTCGAAGGTTAAATGAAAACTAGAACATTGGTAGCAATGTTCTAGTTTTCATTTAACGTCCAAAGTAGTATTCGGTGCGATTAAGTTGGCGAATGTTTTGGTGTGTTGATATCACTCCTTTGAAGGGCCGAACCATTCGGAACTTGGCGGCCCCCTTTACCAGTTTTGGTTTTTGATATATCACTCCTTTTTTTTTAAATTGTGTGTTAAACTCAACTCTACTACCGTGGTTTTCAACACTTTGCTATACCTTTTGCCTATAGGCCGAACCATTCTCAACTTGGTCACCCGTTTATAGGTTTTCTGTTTGGTTTTAATTTTGTTGTGATTTGATTTATTTAGTTAGTTTTGGTGTGTTGATATCACTCCTTTGAAGGGCCGAACCACTCTCAACTTGTTGGCCTCTTTACCAGTTTTTGGCTTTGTTTATTTTCGTTGTTTTTACAGTTGGTATTTTTCGTGAATTGGACGTGAATACAATTTCTTTGCAACGTTGTTTATATTTATCGTGATACACTAGTGTGTGTCTAGGCATGCACATCAGTATCCACGTTCTCATTGTCCGAACTTTGCCCGTCCAGTGAGAGACGATGCCGACAATACTGACAATGGTTATAACAATATTTTCGTACTTACGCGCCATCTCACGCCATCCTCGTTTTGCTCCCAAGCTTCAAACCATAAAAGATACGCAGTTCGTATTGTACTGCACCCATTCGTGTAATTTCATAGCTGGAAGCCTTCCCGTTATCTCGGTATCGATGAATAATCACCCTATGGGATTTAACATGGGGATGAACGAATTAACTAGCTAGCTAGCTAACTAGCTAAGCTAACATATTTACGACGTTATTGAGAGACGGATTTTGCATTGAAAACAGCTTTGCAGGCATTTCTACACGAGTTAATTTTTGTCAGGTGGGTCATTGCTCTCGATTTCAATACAATTTAATCTTTTGTACAACATTATTATTTTTCCCGAAGTACCTGAAATATGCCCAACTATGCTTCAAGATATAAGACACTGACGCTATGGCGTCGCGCTACAATGGTTTACAACCTCGACAATTGAATTGATGTGATGTTTGTTGTGATGTTTGTTTCCTAACTTGGCGCGACACACTAGCGTGTGTCTATATTTTGTAAGGACTTTCAACAATAATTGGCAGATGTAGCGACGTCACAGTATTTTCATGAAAACGAGAAATCACAACAATAATCTATAAAACCTGCCATGTATAGGTGGCTGCCCTAGTAAATTTTAAACATTGTTTTCCAAAATCGTTATTAACTCTTAAGCAACATTGGGCTGGATTGATACTTGGGTGGGTGACCGCCTGAGAATCTGGCTGTTGCAGACATAGGGCCTTAGGGCTTCGGGCAGATGACCAGGAGTGGTTAACGCTCGTTAAACCCTTTTATTAACTCTTGGCAAAAGCGGACGAAAGCTTGCATCGCAAAAATTGACAGGTGTTAGTTCGTTAACACCATTTTTAAGTAAACCTAAAGTAAACAAAATTAAATTGAACAGGTAAAATTTCGCATTTAAAAAATAAAGATGCTGAATGCTCAGTTGAACTAGCAAACGACATAATAAGAATCAAATGCTTTTGAAATTTACATAGTGGCTTTAAAACAGTAACGTGTTTCAGCTCCCATGTCAGTAAATTGTACGTTAAGCTTGATTGTACTAAGCTGTCGCAGGACACTCGGAAGTAATTTAAATGGTAAAATAGCGCGTAGTTTATGCAAGGTGTTCAATAGGTGTTCAATGTGCCTATCTCACTCATTCTCTCATTTTGTTTAATTTTTTTATTAGTAATAAAATAATAACGATAACTTTGTTTAGCTGTTAGACCGATAATTCTATTATCCTGGAGATAGCAAAGGTATTTTTAAATGGTTTGCAACACTCTCTCTACCCATCCGTCAGGGTATCATTTTTTTTGGTCATCTAGCATTAGTGACATAGCCATTTACCAAACTGCTGCAGGCGCTACACTACTGCAAGGTAAAGAAACGCACGGTACGGAAGTCAGTTGCGAATTCGATCACGTTTTCTCTTTACTGCTTATAAGTCCAGTCCTAAACCACTCGGCCCAATCAAGGAGACGTTATCAAAAAGATCACTTTTTGTTCATGGTAATCTGCGTTTGGTTAATGGGTATGCAATGAAAGTTTTTAGTCATGGTAAACTATAACACCAACTGGCAATAAAAATTAGTTCGTACGAATGATGATTTTATGGGTACTGACTATTGTGCACAATAGAACCGAGTTGACTATTTCATATAAGCCATGGTTCTGTAGTCGGGATGGATCAGATGGCCCCTGAGTCAGAAAAAGTAGCCCAACTCCTTCTACGTTTTCATTTATCAAGTGATGAAAAGAATAAATAAAACTTATTTTTAAATAAAAATGATGAAAGTTCGTCCAGACTACGATTTTGTTAGCAGTTTATTGACAACGAAAACGGTTACACTATTCGACAAACATGATGTCAGCAATAAACCCTTTATGATAATTAGAATGAGACTGGAACTCGAGTGTCATTTCGTTGTTAACACTGGTGAAGTGTTTTTGCAGCAGCATCTTTCCACAGTACCTGAAAAATTAAGTTACATAAATCGGTTAAACATCGCAGGCTACGATATACATCGTGAACAAGTTAAATTCGGACAAGTAATATTAAGCAGCGCTTTAATGCCCTTATTTTATATTTACTGTGTGCGTATGTGACCTAGTCAAAGTTCGGATAAGTTCGCAGAAGCGATAAGATGTCGCTTTCGATATCATTTTTTTCCCCTTTTTTTGCTCGGGCCTTTTACTCTTATCCCGGAAATTAAATACAGTCGTGCTTATGTCGATAGGAGCATGTAAAAGAGCTTAGGTATATGCTATTACAATTATCACTCACCTTCCCGAGACAACCGCAGGAGTTGATAAGAAAGTTAATTCGACCATTTCCTTTTCTACTCTACTTTCACATACTACCGTAACTAAATATTTTACCGTAATTCCAAACCTATTTTTCATACCGGGATTAAACCTGGGGGTTTTAACCTGCAGGGACGGGCACTTAAACGAGCTGACTGGTCAATCTTCGTTGAGGCTGCTGTCTGTAGGGCATGCGGAGGAGGACTTTACTGATATGGACGAACTTGCACTCATTTCACGGATGTGGACCTTGCTGCTACTCGTGTATCTATCGCATACATGTCCACAAAGCCTAGAAGGGTCCCTGTTTCATGGTGGACATTAGCTTATGGGCAGGAAATACCAGCCTGCAGGAGAGCATTGCGTGCATTAAAGATCATCCCAATTACTGAAAATTTTGTAGCTTTTAAGGCTGCCATGCCCGTGCCAGGTATATCATCCATGTAACTTTAACTTTAACTTAACTTTAACTTTATTCAATAGTCAAGGCGCCACAGTGGGCATTACATGACTTGTAGCTTGTTTTTGTTTTCCTTTTTTTTTTCAACAAGAATACTGAACAAGGATAAATAATTTGAAAGATGAAAAAACCAACAACAACATGTAGGCCGACATGTTTCGTCAATTACGCATTTGCATGACCTCACCAAAATGTGGCACCAAATCTCAGGGAAGAATGTGTATTTCCAGGAGTCACAGTCATGATAGCCAAGGCCGTGATCTCTTCCGTACAGATTGTTCCATGTCTGCATTTGCGCAGAATTAGCCATTTTGACCGGATTTTCCTTCAAGCTATAGCCGAATCATTTTGACTAGCTGTGTCTGTAAAAGTATGGATGGTCAGTGAGAGAGGTCTGAGTGCTGGAATCATTGGGGTTATTATCTGCGTCTCAGTGTGGCTTTCAGTAGTTATCTCGTTGCCCTTGAAACAGATATGAGGGAGGCTTTTTGCCTGCGTCAATATCGAGTTCAAATTTTCTTCTACCTGGCGTTACAGGATTCTCCGTCTCCTCTACAAATATTTGAGGAGTAGGAAACTGCAACTTTTTTCTTGCTTGTTTTATTATGAGAATGGTGTGCCTCATGGGTCTATGCGATCAACCCAAGTCACTGTTTGTTGAGGATTACGCCTTTCGCTTTCAGTCAGCTCTTATGCAGACCTGCGAGTGCCAGCTGCAGCTGGTAATTAACAGGGGTCCAGTGGATGACAGTCAATAATGATTTCCGGTTCTCTATGCACAAAACAGTCTGCGTTCACTTTTTCCATCAACAGTCACTTCACCCAGATCATTGCTTGCACTTGGAACATGCGCAAATTTCCATGGTTCCACCGGGTCTAGTGTTCGATTCAAGATTAACGACAAGGTTTTGTGGGCATTTAACATTTTAAAGGGTCTGTCGAACATTTCAAGGGGTGCAGGTCGCACTGCCATGTTATGCTTCCACCGAGCCTTCGTCAGCAGCAAGCTTTAGTACGCTTACGTGATGTATGGTTCAGCTAGTGACACGACATTCCAGATGTTGTACATTTTACCTGTGTCTGGCAACTGTGGCGTTTAGGGTGTTCAGCCTCTATGCTGAAGCCTTGGAGCCACCTTTGGCAATTCGCTGGCAGTTGCTTGCCATTCAGTATGCTGTGTGATTGCATGCTGTCCGATTCAGTCCACTTGCCTCATGTCTCTGGACCAGACTTGTGAAGAGGCTCCAAGGTAGCTTCTGTAGAAGAAAGCTCAGAAAAATGATAGGAAAATGGAATACAGGGTGGGTAACGGTGATTTCCGCGATAGGCTCTTGCAGTCCTGTCGGGAGTTGCTTTTGTAATTTCCCAAGTTGTGAGACTTGGGGAGACATTAGTGGCCCCTTGGCGTGCCCCAAATGGCATTTTCATATTACGTTTCGCATGCTCCCAAAAACTTCCATTCCACCAGCAATACATTTGTAGGAGTTCCGGCAGCTTTGTTATCAGCATGCTGGATATCGGCGGCTTTTCACTGATGGGTCGAAGTCAGAAGTTGGCGTGGCGTATGCATGTGCATGAGGGAGTGCCTGTTTCCTATCGACTTCCGACAGCTATTTTACGTTTTCTGTGGAGCTTTTAGCATTCAGTCTGGCTGTTGAATATCCTTAACCTTCAGGCACGCATTTTGTCGTCTTTAGTGATGCCATGAGTGCCCAGGAGTTCTTGGTGACATACAACCATTAGAACCCCTTGACACAGAAAATCCAGGCTAAAAGAACTTCAGACGAGGGTTGGTGATAATAAACAAAACCCCTGGACCACGTGATGCCCTCCAAACAATGCAATTTTAATCACTAAAATTTTCAGTTCCTTCCCGGAACCTTCACCAGTAGAACACATAAAAACAACACATGTTGTTTTTTATGACCGGCGTATGTTACACCAGGGATACAGCTAGTTAAATAAAATTAGCCTTACGTTCTGTCCGTTGAATCGTAAGTTAGTCGCACGCTGTCTGATATGCAGAAGTTGCTGTCCGTTTCGGGCAAGTCCAAATCAAAATCATCAAAACGCAACATTACATGCATATTTTTCGGAGCCTGAGAGAACGAAAATAAATAAACTGTTAGCATCGCTTTACTAAAAAAAAATGTTTCCAAAGGAAATAGTTAAATTTAGATAGGTTTAAACTTTTTAGCACAACAAAGAAATTTTCCATTTTCCTGTTTGCAAATAATTATTCTCTCATTTATCAATCCTTACCCAAGGCAAAGTCTAAGTTTTATTTACCTGTATTTTCCAAATGCAATGTCTTCCAACTGGATGATTTGGACTCTTGAGAATATAATTATGGTATTTTTTTGGAATGTATTTCTTGTCTATTACTTCACCGCAATTTCCTTGAAGAAATGCAATCGTATACAGTTCAATGCTTAAGCCAGTCAAAGTAAACTAATCCTAGTTATTATTTAATATAGTATTGACTAAGGCTTAGAATACAAGTAGTTTAATTATGACAAGTGAAGATAACGTAAGGCTAAGAAACTAAAATTCCATAGCTTCAGAGCCGTCCTTTTATTCTGCTGCAAATCCACTGAGCTCTTCGTGCAGGCAATGCAATGTCGTCACTAACTTGCAGGGTGTTGGGAACTTAGCTACGGGTTTACCTTAAGCTGTTCACAACATGACTGAAGGAAAAAAGGGGGAGTTTTAGAAGTTGGTAGCTAAAAATGAGGATGACATTTTGATCCAAAACTTAACAATCAAATCTTCTATAAACCTATGGTGAAATAATGTTACCCGAAAAGTGGTTCAGATCATGGTTGATATATTGGCTTGCCTTAACTGTGAGGAATTTAAGTTTAAATGGTTATTAATGTAAAATGTAGGCTTTGAAGGGCGGGGATTCTGCTCACGCAAGCGTTGGTTAAGTCTGGTATGAGTTGAAGTTAGGATTAGGGTTATGGGAGAATATTCTAAATAAAAGGCCTAATAGGTGTGATTGATGCAGGAGTGGGTCGGTCTGGAAGAAAGGAGAGAAGTGAGCTTAAAAACCTAAAATTCAAGGCAAACATTCGTCTACTACGAGAGGTAACACTAGATTTCTCATGAAAGTCAAACATACCAGTGTTTCATTTTTTAAAAAAAAGGACGATAATCAAACTCACAGTCTTTGTCTTAAATATTACAATCATTGTTGGGATCTAAAGATAGAATCGAGGGTGCGTATGGACAGCCCGATATAGGGAATTGATAAACTTAAACAAGCTCTCCACAACTGCTGAAGTTGCGAAGTTAGGGAATCAGATTTTTTAATACTATTGATTCTACAATATGTCACATATTGACGAAACGATTTAGGCGATAACAATGATGCAGTGAAAAACCATTAAATTAAGAAGAATTAGGGCAGATAGTGAATACGACATGTTGTTGATGGCAATGTTGAAAAATGGAAGAAAAATTTACGAGTTGAATGTTCCAGAAAAGTCCGAATATATGTTGCTGACGTTATTAACACTCGATGAAAACATCAAGTCATTCTATGCCTGGTCCGAGATTTTTTCTAAAAGAACAAGATGGGAGGTGCCAAAACAATGAACTGCACATTTATGTGTGTATGGTTAAAACTTTCATAATATTTCGGCAAAAGTTCTACAGTTACAGTTACATTCCATTTTTCTAGTAGCATTACAGCGCATGGGGCAAGATGGCCTGTTGGTTAGCATGACCGTCTCCAGGGCCAGAGGTCCCGGGTTCGAATCCGGCCTGAGCCACCCCAGGCATTTTCAGGCAGAGAAGGACCCTGTGATGTCTCTTGCTCATGTCGATTGTGGCATGTAAAAGAACCTAGGATTTCCGATACGTTCAGTGTAAGAAACTATTATACAAAAAACTATAAAAATTGAGGTCTGCAATTTTCGAAGTTGCTGCAGGGTTGGTGCTTGAGTTGTTTTGCAAAGTTCTTCGTACTTGCAATTAAAATGATTAACCCTAACATTGAATCAAACACACCTTACAAAATCTTGTTGCACACACTCCATTTCATTACTCAAATAATTAGGAGATCTCCAACATAATAAATCCATAAGTCAATATATACTCATTACAGCGTAGTGTATACGTACGGGTTATGGTATTGCAGTCGGGTCCTTCAAATCCAACCGGACAGAGGCATTTGCAATTTTTGGGTTCACTTTTGGGGTCAATGTATCCATTATTGAGACACGTGGGTTTGTTGACACAGTGAGCTGTTAAGAGAAAAAAAAACAATAGGAATTGTGCAGTCACACAAGGTTGAGTTCTGTTGATTTTTTTAGTTGAGTTTAGTTTTTTCTGTGCAAGTTACAGAGAAAAACAAGGAGTAGAATTTGTCATACCCCCTCCCACACCACAAGAACAAATGACTGCATGATGGGTAACGGTCGTACAAAAAGTAGTACATTCTAGATAAAATTAAAACAGCGGAATACTGATTTCAAAAATCAAAATATGCCTAATTAAGGACACATAAAGAAAAGAAAAGAAAAATCTACAATTAATAGAAAAAAATAGTATAAAACTCCAATCAAAAGTATGACATTCTCTAAGAACAGACAGCGAGTAACATGCAATAAAACACGTCGACTACTGCAATATAATTAGAAAAGTTGTCGAAGCAACCACAGCTCAGTCACATTTTCCCTTTAAACATGGAAAAATTAGTTGAAATTGTTCAATCAAACAAGAATGAGTTCCGTTGATTTTTTTTGTCATCGTACTTGTTTCCCTTTGACGTACAATTTGGCGCCTGAATTTATGATTTAACATGGAAATAATTAGTACAAAGATGAAACCAATGGCATTTTCCCCTGAAAACTGTCGTAAATAACATATAAAAAGCTTACCAAAATGTTGTTGCTATAAAGTCTCCATTTTTTCAAAATGGCGCCCAAATTCGACACTTTCTATTGAAATACTGAATCCCCCTTCATAGTTAGAAAAATTATACACCCTTCCATTATTGGTCCTCGTGAAATTTCCTTTCCTGTGATAACAAACATAACTTGAAGTAACTACCGGAAGTGGTACTAATGAACCATGGTTAATGCATATGCCGTAATGGAAATAATAGTCCCCAAAATTGATGGAATTGTTCACTTTGTGTGAAAAGCATTAAATTTAGTATGGGTGTACATGAATGATAACAGGAAAAAAGAAATGGTAGCAAGTTCAAAACCCTTGGGGGGGGGGTGTCTTAATCCTCCAAAAAAGGTTTTTTTGGGCTGCAACTCCTTAACCGTCAACAAGTCAAAAGCATAATATGAAGCAAAAACAATCAGCACATAATTCTGGACGGGAAAGGTGCATACATCTTTTACGTAAAAGCAATCCTTGAACAACAAAATCGTATTATCATTATTAATTCGTGTCCAAAATGCTCTTGCAAGCCCTCTAATAGCACGAAATGAACATGTTTAGGATTTTGTGGTAGGTTGGGATCTGTACGTTCCATAAATCCTAACCGAAATTGTTTACTTAGATCACTGTCCTACACCCATTTAAAGGTGAAGATTTGGCATATGGCGATTTTCGAATTTAAAGTGCTCTTGCTAGGACTCTAATATCCCGAAATAGATGTGCTTAGGATCTTCTGAACAGCGGGATCTATTTTATCCATCAATCTTAGCCGAAATTGTTCAGCTAAGATACAAATACAAGTACGAGCATTACAATGGCTCTTTGAAATTGAAACTAGCCTCTACACCAATTACAGGTACATTTTTAAACGGGCATAAGACGATCCCTACCTAAGCTAAACAATTTCGGTTAGGATTGATGTAAATAATCGATCCCCACCTTTCAGCATATCCTAAGCATGCCTATTTCGGGCTATTACTAGGCTCGCAGAGCATTTTGAATTCGAAACTCAACATACGCTTTCGCCACTTTGTCCCTATCTGAGATAAACAGTTTCGGTTACGATTGATGGAAAGAACATTTCCCCACCTTTCAGAGGATCCTAAACATCTCCATTTCGGGCTAGGGCTCACAAGAGCACTTTGAACACAAAAATCCTATAACAACCATTAAAAAAAGCGTTGAAGTAAATTAAGGGTGATAATACAATTTTGTGGTTCAAGAGTTGCCTTTACGTAAAAGATGTATATCATCTTTCCTGTCCAGAATTGTGTGATGAACGTATTTGCTTCACATTATGCTTTTGATTTGTTGACGGTTAAGGAGTTACAGCCAAAAATCCTTTTGGGGGGGATTAGTCACCCCCTTTTTGGGGTTTTAACTTGCTATCATAGTTTTTTTCCAGTTACCCTTCATGGGCATCTATATACTAAATTTTATGCTTTCATACAAATTGAACAATTCCTTCAATATTGAGCACTATTATTTCCATTATTGCAAATACAATGCATTAATCATGATTCATAATTGCATTGGAAAACTTCAAGAGGAACAATAAAGGAAGGGGTATAACTTTGCTAAATGTTGAAGGGGAATTCAGTATTTAAATAAATAATAGTGAAAAGTCCACCAATCAAATTTTGGTTGACTTTTCATATGTTATTTACGTCAGATTTCAATAGTGAATGCCGTTGGTTTCATCTTTGTATTAATTGCTTCAAGGTTTGGCCAATTTTTCGCTGTTTTCAGGCGCCTAAATGTTTATGAACACTTTGTTAACATTTTGACGAACCCAACAAGGCGTATAGCGAATACTAAATTTGATTTAAAATTTGTGGCTATTCCTGGAGAAACTGGGGATCAAACCACTAATGTAATAATAATAATGCTTCCCTGGCTAAAAAAGTATGAGAATTATTAGGATGCTAAAACTGAACATAATATAAAAGGCTAAACAAAAGGTTAATACTATTATACACACTGTATGTACACTTAAACCTAATATAATCTAGAGGATACTGCTAAAGGAATCTAAAGGAGTGAATACATAATTGCGAGTCCCTAAGTGTCATACAATGTGAAATTTCGAAGTGGATTCCTAAGTAACTACGTTGAAGCTATAAGGTGCACTGGCTAAATTTGGAAGTATATTTTTTTTTCCAATTTCACTTTGGTTCAATAAATGTTACCATTAATGTTCCTATTAAATGTTCTTATTAAATGTAAATTTTGCATAATGACAATACTTAAACAAAATACAACAACGAATCCTTTGTACCTCCGTAACCTAGGAACAAATTTTTTAGTTTATTTTTAGAGAAGAACAATCCATACATCTGCAAAATGGGGGAAAATACTAGCTTTATAGAGCAAGTAGTACACTATGTACATAACGTGATAAAAAGCGTCTTAGGCAGAACACCAAGAAAGACCCCAAGAACAAATCTAGTTTCGCGGTTTCAACTCAGGTCAAGATTTTCGTTCTAACCTGACAGATTTAAAAAAAAAATCTGCTTCTGGTTTCCCATTCACCAAATTTTGTTTTAAAATGAAAAAAAATTGCAGTCGCTCGGGTACTTTTTCCTTTGAATTATACAGGGTGTTTCAAAATAAAAACGACAAACTTCCAGAGCATACTCAGGAGGTAAAGACAAGTCGAAAAGTTCTAAATAACACCTGTCCAAAAATGCTTCGGAAAAGTTTGATCAAATTCTCACCTGCATATGGCCCGCTAGCGAATCCATACGTTCACCCAGGTTTGATTTCCATTGGAGATGAAACGGTGTACCCTAGTCTATTACTTCTGTTATACACTGTATAAAGCCAACCATTTTATCGGCAGAACTAGTTAAATCATATCATAAACTAGGTTCTAAGGCACGTCATGGAAACGCATATTCCTTTTGCCTATATGCTATTAATTACAGCGGAATTATCGTTTGACTGTTTATGTATAACATGTGGAACTATGTATGATAACATGCAATGAGAGAAATGTACTGGGTCCGACTTACCGTCACATTTATACATATGATTTGCTAATTCTTTGTCATGAAAACTGAGTTCTTTTAAATGTCCCATCAGGTATGTCTTTGCAACATGCTCAGGACGAGGTTGCAAAACAGCGTTAGAGTTGATGCTACCTAACTGAAATAATATTCGAATAAGTTAGTTAATTTTGATCATGTATTAACTGCAGAACTATTTCAAAAAACCTTAGTTTACGATTCGGTAGCGACAAAATCGACGCCATCTTGAAAATTTATGTAGCCTAATTATAGCTACTTAAGAGAGGGAATTACGTTGACATACATGAATACTTACATTCGGATGATAATGCATGATTGAGTTGAAATCGTACGGAACATCGTAGTTACTTGTATTTTTGCTTGCAAAGTTTTTGTGGTTTGCCTGAAGGACGTTTTCTAAAGCGATTTTGATGAAGTTCCCACGATCGTGACGATTCTGCTCGTGAAAAAAGCCAACGGCATGGCCAATTTCGTGTGCAATTCCTCCCATCTATTAAAATCAGGGGAAAAAAAACGACAAAATATGTTAAATGGTTAAACAGTGTAATTATTTTCTTGTTCGAAGTGGACGACAGCAAAAATATGAAAAAAAATAATAATCCCTAGGAGTGCTAAAGGGACAATACGGATTTCCAAGTTCAAGCATAAGTCAAGAAAGATATGACGTACGGCATTTTTTCAGAAATGTGCCAAAAAATGATTACAAAGGACACGCCAATCTCATAAACGAAAAAAAAATGACAACGACCCAGGCTTACATTCGAACACAGGACATCCATAATACTAGACCAGACAATCTGCCTATAGTGTTCTGGGATGTAACATTCTACAGGATCAAGCATATTCTACTCTGATCAACCTTTGTAATGGTAACCTAAAGATCACAAACACATTTTTAAGGACGGACAGCAACTTTCCCTCTTGGCCTCCATACTAGAAACCAAGAGATTGTTAAAGAAGCAAATTGTTGGGAAGTTTTATGTTTTCTTCATTCTTACAATTGTGTTTATTGTAGGTTTATTATTTGCTTCGTATCCCTTTACGTTATGCTTTGAAGTTTAAGTATTTATTTATTGTTTACATATGTATATATTTTAACTACTATAGTGTCCGCGGCCTATCTTGAGTTCGCCCCAGAACGACACAGATACTCAATTGTATGTTTTTGGTAGCAGAGTGCCTTGTTGATATCCGAGATGGTTACAAAAACAATGGCGGTCGTCGATTAATATCGGCCCCTCCAGGAAAACGTAGCCGCTCATAAAATACCTGCAGGACTCAAGATAAACTGCGTACACAATAACCCATGGAATAACAATATTCCACATTAGCATATATTGTGTTCACATTGTATATTAGATAACATAGGTACCAGGAATGATAATTACTAATGATTACAAAAACCCAGGTATACAAATTAAAAAAAAAAACACGGGGTTTAACGTGTTAAAACAAACTGTCTCGAAGTATACAGACCTGCTGACAGGCACCACCTCCAATATGCACAGTTTGATTATTTTTGGAACTCATGCCGACTTCTGAACTGCATCGACTGGAAAAGAGGAGTAGATAATATTAATGGTCTAGCTCATTCCATAAAATCAAGCCCTTCGTAAGGTTTCCATGAACCAAGTAAAACGAACAATGTACACTTAAAGTGGGGAAAAATCACCAACATATCGATGTGGGGTGACGTAAAGCAAACGGATATACAAGAAACAGAAGCTGTTTAGGAAGATTTGGGGGAGTCTTCTCTGTTATCAAGTAGAATATTTTCAGGTCATAAAACTCCGTTAAGTAAGAAAATAAAACACAAGAGAAACGTGTACACTCAACACCCAAAACATTTACCTTTACTTTCTTAAATTAGGCATTAGGCATTGTGAAAAAATGCAATGAATTTTGGTTAGTTTTATCACATTTTTATACTTGACTTGCATATGATGGTATAAGAAGAAAATCTACGTTGTACTCTTGGTTAGGATTGTTCAAAAAGGACCACTGCGGTAACATACAAATACCAAATATAGAAATTCTTATTACTTACTTTCTATCGTTTGCTTTGAAAATTATATGAGGAAAGTTTGCGTCTTCCTCTACTTCTACAAATTTTAAACACGTGTAATTCATCCAGTGTTGTATAGCAAGGAGGATTCGTTCAGTCTTTGGCTGGGCTGAAAAAGAACAGTCTGCTGTGCAGGGTTTTCACAAACTTCTTAAGTATACAATTGAGAAATGTTCTATAATATCCAAGAATACAAAACATAGCTTGATAAATTTCATTATCAACCAGTGTTCTACTGAATCTAGTGAATCATCTGTCCTTTTAATTTGTGCTCAATATATTAAAAATAAAAACTCTGCTCTAGTTGAATTAGGAACCCACAACTGTGTTTACTCAGACACTTCCATGTTCCTAGTGATTAACTATGTCTTAAAGTGCACCACTAATTTTACTCTTAATGCAATGTTTCGTTAAGACCATAAGACCATTATCGAGCAAGAAACACATTTAATACTGAAAATATTCGTCAAAATATTTGTAATATTTGTAAATAAAACCCACGAATGAAGGACACGTCTAAGCAACTGAATAATACATTTGGTAGTCGTAGTAGTATGCACTTGGTAATTACTTTTCTTAATTGTTAATTATTGTTAGCTATTTAATTTATCTATTTTGAAATACAAGAGCATGCGGACCCTGCGTCATTAGCTCAATCTAAAGCTGCTAAAGCTACTTAACACTACTTAAGCCTAATCCTGCTATTGTTAACTTCTCATCTAATACAATAATAGTTCTTAAATCTAAAACAACAACTTTCTTAAGTCTTTTAAATACAAAATGAACAATTAAAATAGTAGCATGCAGCATTTTATACAATACAAAAAATGAATTTCATATTTATCAATATTAGTACCGTTTTTGCCACTTTCGATCAAAAAGGTTTGATCCTAAACTGTTGATCAGAAAACATTTGATCAACACTCAAAAAAATAAAAGCAGTTATTTCACACTGCGGTTAAGTGAACATACTTTGAAACAACGGCATGATTATGCAAGAAACTGAAAAACTGGTAAATGTCAAGTTCTCCTTTTTTCTTGAATAAATTGCTGCATGCTGAGATAGATTTTAATTGTTCTTTTTGTCTTTTGTTTGTGTTTTTCGATTTTATTTGTTGATTTTATTTGTTATTTTTGTGTTAGGAGAGTTAAAATGCCTATCATTGCAATGAACAAGTGTAAACCTCAATGAGGATGGACAAGGCAACCTACTCCAATGCTGAAACTGTTTGCGTTAACATTTTGTAACTCATCCAGCTTCTTTTAGGATTGAGGGGCTTAGTCGTATCCTTCCTCCTTGCACGACTTTTATTTTCCACTATTTTAAACATTTTGACGAAGCTTTTCAGTAATAATTTGTTAACTTTTTTTTGGCTTGAAAATGGTTCCTTGCTGTTTATTGTACAAAATGCTGTATGAGAAAGGTTTGAATTGTTCTTTTTGTATTTAGAACAGTTAAAAAGGAATATTAACAGGTTAAACAACAATGAGAATGGATAAGGCAACCTACTCAATGCCGTACACTGTTTACCATAACATTATGTAACACATCCAGCTTCGTTTGGGGTTGAATGGCTTAGTCGTATTCTTCCTTAATTCATGACGTTTACTTCCCATTGTTTTGAACAGTATGACGAAGCTTTCAGTTATAATTTATCTTTTTTTGGCTTGAAAACTGTTCCTATCGGGCAACTGAAACGTTGGGTTTAGAGTAAAATTATTTTTGAACTTTTATGACTTTTTTGAAATTACTAACATAAACGAAAGTTTTTTTTCGTGTTTTATTTTGTGCATTTACGCGTTTAGCCACTCAGCCCTCATCACCTGAAATTTTAATCATGGTAAAATTCCTAATGAGGTGCATGAATTTTGTCATACTGTAATCTTTCATGCACTAGAACAATAGTTCTAATATTGTCAGTACTCTATTGCAACTTAACTCTTCACGTGCTCTTGAATAAACGGAATTCAGACTATGCCACATTTACCTGTGGCAAATGTAAAAATAAAATAAAAATAAAAATTGTAAGTTTTAGAGACCTTGAGCTGGAGCTGAATTGTGCGTTGCTATTGTGACCAACATTATTTAAAGCATTATCCTGTTAAAAAAAAAACAAGAAAAAAACAACAGTTTTAATGTTGTACAATCACGCCACTAGTAAAGACCGCGAGGTGCATAAAAACATAAAAGTATTACTTAAAAAGGACGTTAATATTTACTTTCTTTTCACTGACGAGCAGTAAGTATTTTTAAGTTTAAGGTCACTAAGGTCAGTTTGCTGGTTACCCATAAACAATAACTGTTCGGTATGAAAAGTTTAACATAGTAAACAAGACTTTGAGGTGTATTGATACAAGCTAATGCAATCCACATGGAAAAGCAGCTGAGGAGTAAACACCAAAATACAAGTAGGATGCAGAAAAAAGCTAAGGGTAAAACGATGCAGAAAATAAAAACTACGGGGAAAAAGCTAATGGGTGGGGGCTAAAGAGAAAAACGCCCAAAAAGGCCCCTAAAAAGCTGAATGAAAGTAAAAACAGAAGGAGGAAAAGGCATGAAAAATGGCCTATGGAAAAAAGCCTTGGGAAAAAAGCAGAAAAAAAAATAACAAAGTGGGGAACATTATTCTAATGTTTTTGGTGTTTTGTCATGTTGTTTATTTGGCTTTTACATTGGTCAGTTTCCTGGACTGGGAATTTCACCAGGCAGCGTGTGAGTTTCACGATAAAATAAGAACGTTCCATAGCTTTTTCCGTGACCGTTATTTTCTTAGGTTCTTTTACCCCTTATTATTTTTTTATTCCGTGGCTTTAATTTCCTCAAACCTCTTTTATGTTTTCTTCCCCTTGAGCTTTTTTTACGGATTTTTCCCTCTAGTTACTAACATTTTACGTGTTGCACAATACACCGAATAATGATTTAGTCTTGGCGTAAGATGTAATAAAAATTGCAGCTAGTGATAGTATGCTAAGCAACGTCCAGGAACTGGCAACATACTTTCTACATGAAATTCTGCCTCCCCTTTTCCCCAACACAATTTAGGACTACCAAATAATTATTCATAGCTTGTTTTTTTATTGCTTTTTTTTAACAGGACCAGGAATTTCTTTTGATACGCTTACCATAAAATATGGTTAGTATATTTACAAAAAACTAAAATCTATTAAATTAACTAATGAATTTTCAACTAATGAATCTTAAACTAAAGTCTTTTAAACTAATGTTATTTAAACTAATGTCTTTTAAACTAATGTATTTTTAATTTAAATTATTTTCTTCCTTTCCGATTGAATTGTTGCACTGGGGAAAAATTAAAGCTTCCGATTCGTTAGGCACCTTGTAGTTTTAATTCTTAAAATTGGATATAATTGATCAGGTATTGGATTAAAAACTGATCACAAAGCAACTCAAAGTTTACAAAAATTCATTTGAAATTGGGTGATAAGTCAAGCCTATGTTTAATCTCTGGTGTTGTTATAGTAACATACCTTGAAAAGTTCTCTAGGTACGTTACTGTAACAATACTAGAGATTTAAAATGAAAAAGAAATGACACACACTTGTACAGTAGATGCTATTGGAAAAACTCTCTTTTTTGGATGTTACAGTCGGTGGTAAATGGAGATTTTTTTTACAACGTGATTTTAATGGGTATCAATCACTGTTTTCGTATTCTGATTCTTTTGGGAACAGTCTTCCACGACCTTTTGCCACACAGGAACACAACAATAGGAAGACATGTTTAAAGTCATGTTTTACAAGCGAAATAATGGCATGCTACACACTTATTTTGCTGTTGTTAAGATCGATGGCTCAATGGTAGCTACTTCGCCCCTGGTGGTTGAGAGTGCTCTTACCGCTCCATGAAGACTGTTAAAAGCCTTGTACATGAGTTGGCCGTCGCCTACTCCAGATTTGCTAGGAACCCATGTTTATTATTTCTTTACTAATGAACTAAATGCAAAAGTCCACATTAGTGCATCGATATGGATTCAGAATATTCCGAATAATGACTATGTGGGAAATTACTATGTTAACAATCGACATTGCGACGCCAGACCTACAGGACCAAGAACCTAGTCAGTAGGACGCTATAAAATCGCTTGGTGTAAAGCTTGTAGCACTTCTAGCAGGTCGGCTTTTTTTATTTATTCATCAAATAAAAATTCGTTCTGCTAGAAGTGCTACAAGCTTTACACCAAGCGACTTTATAGCATCGTATACTGACTATGTTTTTGGTCCTGTAAAGCAGGGCGTCGGAATGTCAATCTTTTTCTCGCATAGTCCTTATGCGGACTTTTCTATTTAGTTCATCAGAAGAGATATAAGGGACTAAATTATTAACGTATCTGGAGTAGGCCACGGCCAACAAAAAATAAGGAAGTTTCAGCGAAATTCATAATCGGAAGTTTGATCCCCTTCCAAAATGGCCGAGGATGAGTGCGAGTTTTCATAAAAGTTGACGCCTCGGTTTCTATGCTAGTACCATGAAGAAAGAGTAGGAATGAGTAACACGTGAAGCAGACTTAGAAGCCAAAGTCTCGTTACTCGACTGAAACGTAACTGTGCAAAGGCAGATTAATGTGTGTAGGGAGTTTATTATGTTGATATTAACTTTTCCAGAGTTAGCTATACGAAAGAGGTTCATTTTACCACTTTTGCTGATTGAGTAGTAGATAATTCCATCTGGCCAGCGTTTCTTCAAGTCAGAAGTTGCCTTTCTTTCGAGAATTTTTTCAATCCTGTTCTGAACTTTAGCTTGGTGTTGAATCGGATGCGACTCCTCAATGTTTTCTGCATTCAGTGGGTCATTCAGTCCCTTATGCTCAGCAACCTATGGACATGAAAACAATATTATGTTTTAAGTGTGTATCTGGTTGTCAACATTTTGTCAGCCACTAGGAAGCGTGGCTATTACAAGGTCAGCAAATACACGACAAACAAAAATAAACTGTGGCCTTTCAAGCTTGAAATGCTTTTTTTCGAGTTATGAAACCAACTTTAAATCTTAAATAAAACAGGCGTACAACAACATGGAAAAGTAAAATAAGTCGAAACATTATTATAAAGGTAAAAAAACGCCTAATGCCTAATAGAATGGGTGAAATTCAATTTGGAAGCAAAGGTGAGTTGACTAAACTCAAGACGAAGGAGTGAAAACAACATGATCTCTGCAATAGTAAACAAAACAAAAATAAGACAGAGACAGGATACATTTTAGTCTAAATTATTTAATTTTCTTGGAAGAAATCCTTGCGATATAGTAGGTCAGATGCTACTTAGTTTTGTTGAGCAAAGCTGGCAATACCAATATCAGTTGGAACAAATACCATTATAATATGGTAGTATTGCAAAATAGCACAACGTTACTGTTAAAATTCTTTCTTCGTTTTTCCTGTCAGCCTTGTTATCCAAGCTGTTGGCCTTTTTTGCAGTTTTCCCAGGTCCATATTTTGTAAATGGATTTTTGTCTGCGGTTGAGCTTTATGTCCATTTTTATTGTACCTATTGCAGGTGTTTGTCATGACGAACAATTTTGAGAGTGGAGGTTTGTTTTGAAATAATGCATGAGCATAGCTGATAATTGTTCCAGCAACTACATAATTTAAAAGGGT
Source organism: Lithobius niger (assembly GCA_023313725.1). Classification (NCBI taxonomy): domain Eukaryota; kingdom Metazoa; phylum Arthropoda; class Chilopoda; order Lithobiomorpha; family Lithobiidae; genus Lithobius; species Lithobius niger. Next base: position 111,678 of record JAHWFP010014616.1, on the reverse strand, counting down.
TATTATATTTTAGTACTGTTGCAAATTCTTATATTGAGCTAGATGCCATTTATGACTGAGGTCGAATGTAGAGGCAGGACTGCTGAGAGGTTTATCCGAGCCTGGAGTGTGGCCGAAAATGTAGGGGAAAGGGGAAGAGGATTTTCACACCAAAACCAAGAGTCTGAGTCTGAAAAAGTCTCAGTTGAAAATACAAACTATTAAAACCAGAAAAAAAAAAGGAATGTAAAAAAAGAAAACTTTCTCATTTCGGTCGAAAACTGTTTGGGCTAAGATTTGCTCGAATTTCCGTTTAGCCCAACTCATAAAATACAAACTTTCTGAATGCATCTTTTTCATGCCATAAATGGAAATATTGTAATAACGGAGTTTGGATTTATTTTTTTTATGCTGAAGTAGGTTGGGGGAACTTCACGTCCTTTTGGACACATTACTTATAGTAAAAAAAACTGTTAGCTTTACCTTCTTGGTCATTCTGGGTGAAGGAATTGAAAACGTGCCTTCAAAACTTTCGATATTACTCCCCACCCCACCCGTTCAATGTCAAGAACAGATACACATAACCACAGCAAAAAATACTGCGTAAGTAACGACATGAGTGCTACCAAACTGTTCACACCTAAAAACAAACACCACATTTTGAATATGCTACCTTCCACAGTAATCACTGCAACTGCAGAAAGTACAGTACATCGGTAGAACTCTCCAATAATCTACATAAGTAGTAGGAAAATACGATTTGGCCAGAGAGGACACCAAAAGTCAAAGGTCACAGGTCAAAGGTTAAAATAGGTGTAACTCGGGAACCGTTGGTCCAAGAGCAAAACGGTTAGAAATCCGGGCCCCCATGGACGTGAAATCCCATCCACACTCGGGCTTAGCTATCAGTTGGCCCTCCCAAAATTCGGGTATTTGGAAGTTGGCCCGCCCCCCCCCCCCCATGTTTTGACTCGAATGGGTGAACCCGGTAACCGCTGGTCCTAGAACAAAACCGAGAGGATTTTGGTCCCCCTCCGGAACACCACCCCCTCACACTACTTGGGGTATCAGTTGACCCGGTCAAATTTTTCCCAAAAATATTTTTTGGTCGAAAAATGAGTGGAGTAGCACCTCCTGGGGGCCGGGTATAATATTTAGCCTTCCCTAGGGCCGGGTATACCCCTAGACCGCGTTCCCGTCCTTTCCCGCCAGGAAGCTCTCCATCATCGACAAGATGAGCAGAAAGTGTCCGCTGAAGACGAATTCCCTGCTTCCGACCCGCTTGCCCTACTGCTGTCAGTATGTCTGGCCATCCAGAGCCAGTTGATCACCTGCCTGAATCAGATGGTGAACTGCAAAGCGCAGATCTGCCTGGGGATAGAGTTCATCCGCGAGACGACCGTCACCGAAGTCGGATTCTGGTCCAGATACTCGGAGCTGTACAACCCGAACGACGTCCCTGTTCTATTAGACTAGGCATTCGGCAAGATCCAAAGATCCATTGACGCGTTTGCGGAATGGGGAAGCAGATGGGTTTTATCCCGCGTAAAGCAGCTGACTGTCAGAGTGGCGAAGCACCAACCGCTGCGTCCCTCCTCCTACATTCCTCTGCTTAAGGGGATGACCTGCAAGAAAGCGGCAGTGGTCAACATACAAAACCTAGACGACCAGAACTGCTTCCTGTACTCAGTTCTTGCTTCGGGCCTAGAATTACGAAGCATGAGACCCGAAGATTACGCGGAAATTGAAAGCATGCTCGATATGTCAATGCTCTCTTTCCCAGTGAAGTTGAACCAAATCAATGCTTTCGAGAGGGCGAACGACCTTTCGATAAACGTCATAGGCTACACTGACGAATTTAAACTCCACCCTCTTCACGTCCCTAAAAACTTTTCTGGCCAGCCCATCGATCTTCTTCTGTTGACGGCGGATGACGATGGCAGTGAAGAGGGGATTGGCGAAGATACCAGTGATGCCCCACTCACCACCACTACTGCGCCATCGTCAATATCGTCAAACTCTTTCGATACCGCGGAAAAGGCTCGAATGCTAAATTCTACTGTCGAAACTGTATCACCGGGTACAGGAAGAAGTGAATGTTGTTGAACCACGGAGAGAAATGCTTAAAGATCAACCCCGCTCAAGCCCTCAGATTCCAAGAACCCTGTAAAAACAAGCTCACCTTTCGATTCTTTAACCATCAGAACCCATATCCTGGCATCATCTACGCAGAATTCGAATGTCATAACTGCCCCAACCAGACCGCCCAACCCGACCCTTCCACAAGCTCCATGACCAAGATCACCCAACACGTACCGTGCAGCTACGGCTATGTCGTGGTGGGGCTCGAGGGGAGTTCAAGAACCAAGGTTATTACCTAGGAGAAGAGGTGGTAGAGGTGTTCTACGATCGCATGGTGGAGGAAGCAAACTGGTTCGAGGCTCTGCCTGACGAAGTACAGCCGCTCGACCTAATACCCCGTGAACAGGGGGCTTTCGACATGACTCGGCGATGCCACTACTGCAATTTTAGCTTCGACCCCGCTTCACAGAAGATTGGAGATCATAAAGTTCGGGGGCACTGCCACGTCAGTGGGAAGTATCGCGGCCCGGCACACTTGAGATGCAACTTGAGCACCTGTCAACAGAGGACCATCCCCGTTCTGTTCCATAACCTGGAGAGGTATGACATGAACCTCTTGGTGCGTGCCGTGCACAAGTTTTCCCGGAAAGTGGATGCCATCGGGCACAATGCCAAGAGGTTCCACAGCATGACCGTGATGTTAGCCGCTAATAACGTTAATCTCCGCTTCTTAGACAGCAACGATTTCATGAAGGTTTCACTCTCCACTTTGCTCAATAACCACAGGAGCGGCGGTGGTAGCTTCCCGATTCTAGAAGCCGGCATGGGCACAAATTGGTTTCACGATGGTGTGGTTTGGGAGGATGCCGTGGATCTCCTGACTCGCAAAAGCATCTATCCCGTACGAGTATGTCGGTGACATGTCCGTTTTTGCCGAAGCAGTGTTACCACCACAAGACGCGTTCTACTCGGAACTGAATGAAGTGGGGATCTCGGATGAATACTACGCTCACACGAGGAACGTCTGTGACCGGATTGTACCAAACAAAATCTATCAGTTGACTGACGTCTTCCTGCTAGTGGACGTTTTCGAAGAGTTTCGCCGGGTCTCTCTCGCATGCTGCCAGTTGGACCCGTGCTACTACGTCTCCACTCCCGGGTTCAGCCGGGTAGCTGCCCTCAGGATGACCAGGGCGAAGTTGGAGCTCTTCGCCCAAGCGGGAAAATACATCTTGATTACATCCAGTATCCACGGTGGAGTCTCTTTCATCAGCAAGCGACGCGCCAAGGCCAAAAACAGATACTTGCTGGAGCATGATCCCGATCAGCCTTCCTCCTTCATCGTCGACTTAGACGTGTACAACCTGTACGGTGTCACGATGTGCAATTACTGTCCCTACGACAGGTTCTGTTATCTGAGGAGGGCGGAAATCTGAATGTTCGACATGAGCACCGTCCCGGATCAGGGAGACGTCGGACACATCCTTGAAGTCGACCTGGAGTACCCCAGCGAGCTGCATGATATACACAGCGACTACCAGCTGGCACCAGAAAAGTTTGAGATCCGGGAGGAACAGTTTCGCCCTGGGCCAAAGCGATGGCGGAAGCTCTGGGCCACAACATCTAGCCTACCGTAAAGCTCGTCCCAAACCTCCTTCACAAATTCCAGGACGTTGTACACTACCGTAACCTGAAGTTTTATCTACACCACGGTTTGGTACTCCGCCACATCCGTAGGATCCTTGCCTTTAACCAAAAACCTTGGTTGAAACCGTACATCCATGCCAACAATGAGAGGAGGCAGCAGGCATCCACTCCATTCGAAAAAAGGGTACTTCAAGCTCCTGAACAACTCGGTGTCCGGCAAGACCTTAGAAAACAAACAGAAGAGTCTCAACCACCGACTCTGCACCGACTCCGAGTCGGCGATGAAGTACACCTCCCTGCCCCACACGGGCTCCTTCAAGATCTTGCACGAAGGTCTCGTTCAGCTCAACCTGCGAATGCAAAAGGTCTGGTGCGATCTCCCAACTTATTCTGGTTTTTCCATACTGGAACTCAGCAAGCTCACCGTGTGTGAATTCTTTTATGACTACATCAAACCGAAGTACGGGGATCGTACCGAACTGCTATTTTCGGACACCGACAGCCTCCGCTGCTGCATGTAGACGGACGACGTGTACGATGATATGCATCATGACACGAGCCATTTCGACACGAGCAACTATCCTCGGGACTACCCTCTCTTCTCCAACACGAACAAGCAGGTGTTGGGGAAGATGAAGGACGAGATGGGTGATATCCAGATTCAGGAATTTGTCGGGCTCCACACCAAGATGTACGCCATCAAGACCCCATCTTCTGAAACGAAGAAGGCTAAAGGACTCAAGATACTGTTCGTGAGGAAACACTTGGCCTTCGAGAACTACAGGGCAGCATTGTCCGCAACTTCGGTGCCGAAAGGCTCCTGGGGTAAGATCGCCAGCAGCGGACACGAGTTGTCCACGGTGAAAGTGATGAAGTCTCTCATCTCACCGTACGATGATAAGAGGTTCATCTGGAACGATGGAGAAAACACCCAAGCCATCGTCACGTGGAGTCCGGAACCTGACAGGAGTACGTGGATGACTTCAACTCTGACATGGACGTAGTGAGTGAGGGAAGTGGAGGAGGAGGAGAGCGTCGCTACGGGGGTCCGAACCTACGCCAAAGTCAATGCGGTTAAGAACACGGAGGAGGATGCCAAAGCATCCTGCAGATGCAAGTTGGTGAAGTATCGTCAGAGAATACAGAATGATCCTGCCGGGTGGGAGGAGCAAAGAAAGGCGAGAAAGCATTTGGCAGAACAGGAGAGACACCACCATGAGCGAAGAGAAGAAGATAGCAAGAAGAAAGCAGGATGCAGTGCAGAAACGGAAACTTTATCAAGAGTCAGGAAGAGCGAGACATAAGGAGAGAAAAGAAAAGCATTGAGTGAGGCAGAGAAGGCGGATGCCAATAAAAGGAGATGCAAACGATATGCCGCGAAGAAGGGGAAGAAGTCCTAAAGCCAACATTTCCATATGCTAACCCGTACTTTTCCTCACCCATTTCCAACACGACCGGCTATACCATCGGAGCTTCGTTCTCTGGTAGGTTCAACCAAGGTAAGCAGGCGGTCGTGCCCATGTCCTAATTCCAACCAATTCCATCCCATCCCACCCCTCCAATAACTGCAGCCTTGATGCGGCGGACGGGCTCAGTACCCGATGGTAAGCGGGGAAGGCAGTAGCAGTTAAATTTTTTTTTTCACCAGGGCAGGGATATATATATTTTTTTGGAAAAAAATTTGACCGGGTCAACTGATACCCTCGGTAGTTTGAGGGGTGTTCCGGAGGGGGACCAAAATCCTCTCGGCTTTGTTCTAGGACCAGCGGTTACCGAGTTACACCCATTCGAGCCGAAACATTGGGGGGGGGGGGGGGTGAGTGGGCCAACTTCCAAAAACCCGAATTTTGGGAGGGCCAACTGATGGCTAAGCCCGAGTGTGGATGAGATTTCATGTGCATGGGGGCCGAAATTTCGAACCGTTTCGTTCTTGGACTAACGGTTCCCGAGTTACACCTATTTTAACCTTTGACCTGTGACCTTTGACTTTTGGTGTCCTCTCTGGCCAAATCGTATTTTCCTACTACTTATCTCTACGCTAAGTTGGTTGAGATACACACTGCAAAATTAGCAAAGTTGGGATGCGATTCACTATAATGAAAGAGGGTGAACAGATTCATTATTGGCATGGTAGCAAAGAAAAAGGGAGAGGGGATGACAATGTCAACGGATGTGCCCTGTAACAATAAATAGGTAACAAACGAAATATTACTTCAATAATGTTGGCTATTAGAGCACAATTTCAAAGTTAGTTGAGTAGCAATCACTGTATGCACGATCGTTTTGCGGGCTTATCGAGCTTGGTATCAAAACGGATAAACAGGCAATTCAGCCACACTGAGAGTAAGAGTGGTGCCTTCCATAGAAAATGCTATTTGCTATTTACTTCCCTAAGAAGTCCAAACACCAGGGGGTTCGAAGGAAGGGGGAGCAGAGATGGGAGGTTTTCAGTATTGGAGAAGCTGCATGGGGGAATCTGACCACACAATAGCAGAACGAGGGGGAACGGACGGGGTGTTCAAGGGGGGGGGGTTAAAGGGGGTCGTTTTAATTCATGATGTACAGTGAAGTATTACGCTCGTGCATGGGTGCTGAAGCCAGCTGGACCGGCGTATGTATACAGCTAGTTAGTAATAAAACTGAAAAACCTTCAACCACCATGCATATTAGAGGGTTTTGGAGCGACATTATGAAGCCTAGAACAGTGTATTACCACAACTAAAATTGTTTGCACAAATTGTCGCATATGTGGTAACTAATCTATATAAGCAAATAATTGGATCATTAGTATTACCCCTCCAGTGACAGGGCTGATACATTTTTTAATCCCTGTCCATCACAACATTCCTGCAATAAACAATGGCCGGTAATTAATAAAAATAAATATCGCTTAAAAGAAATTATATTATGACGATTCTTTACTACGCATCTGAACGTTTAGGCCTGTCCGTTGTTTTTCACTACTCTAACTATAATGCACCCATCTTTAAAAAAAACGTACGTAGGCGTACAATGAAACTATAGAAATTTTAGTTGCTAAAGTCTAAATTCAACTAAATATCATCTACTGTTTTACGTTTACAACTGTCATACGTTTACAACAAGGTATGTTATTTTATAGTCTGTCTTCTTTATATTTGTCATTACATTTTTCTTTTGAAGCAATTACTTTTTTGCAGTCACAATAAGACGTTTATGCAGTTCTCTTCTGGGTTGTTGCAGCGTATTTTTTCTTCTGACAGTACTATAGTTGCATACACAAATTCTGTTAGGAACGTAAATAATTAATTTTACGGCCTATTCAATAAATCTTCCAATGGCTTCGAAGGCACACCGACCAAGTAACAATTTCGTATCACCACTACTAACTGGCATGTGCTTTTTTCAGTTGTAATTGGGAGAAGCTGAAACGGAGAAGAAATCCCTCAAAATTTCAAACCTGTTAACAAATTTTAGTTGGCTTTTCTACTCATTTTTCAGATGTGTAGTTAGGTTTTGCACTTGGGAAAATAAAGCGGATCATAGCAAAAAAAGTTTTCCTTATTAAATTAACAGTTGGTATCTAGAAAAAGAGCTTTAATGAGGATGGACTGTCCCAGGCAGCTAGGGTACCAGAGCTACCATGGTCATCGGTTTAGAGCCTAACATTTAAAAATCCTGATTCCTTCATCCATTATTCGGCCCCATTCCTCATATACACACGCACACGTAAATACCCAATGATCCACAATTTTCCTATAACTGCTGGGTCCAACTAAATGCAGGATCCGAATGCTTTCGTATTTGCAGTCGTGGCAAAATTTCCATAGACACGACTGCTACATTGCAATCATGCACCATGAGTAGTGCTAGCATAAGAATGCAACTCGTCAATACTGTTGGTGATTTATTGCATTTTTAGCTCACTGATTCGGTTAAAATTTGTTGTGTGAGTTTCCGATTTTGCTAAAACTTTTAGTAAATAATGGTACAGTTATGAACCGATCCAACCATTCAGCAGTATCGTGGTTCAGAATAAAAGCCAAAAAAATTATTATTAGACATTCTTCTAAAACTCCTATTTTATTTAGGGGCCTTAAAATCGAGCTAGATATTTTTAGAACTTTTAAAACACCTAGCTTGTTTATCATCTTAAAAGCATTTTAATTTATGTTCTCCACTAATCACCATGAAGGAAAACACTGAATTTTCATGAAAATCGTCCTTTTTAAGACATATAGGACACAGCATCGAACTCTTAATAACTATGTCACTAATAGGTTTAAGAACTACAATTAACTATGCCATCACACGCATGCATTAGAATAAATGATTGTGCTTTAAATATCAATAATTGTTTTATGGTTTATCAGTTACTTACGTGAGCTCCAGTACTGAAAAGTAGAGCAAACACTAAAAGCAGCTGCATTTTAGTTGATGCTGTGGAATACTTAGTAAAGTACGGATGCAATCTTAAACTCGAAGTAGGTACTAAGATTGCAGATTATAGTCGAAGTGGTATAGCATATGTCATTTGGTAGATATTATCTATTCACGAAGTTGCTGATTCGATGAACCATTTATTGGAATAATTGACGATGCTCGAGTCTTTTCAGGTGTTCTTAAATGCGGTTGTAGTAGAGTTCCTGTTACATAAATTTACCATCGCTTGCATTACATGTGGATGTCAAAGTAATAGCAGCATTAACTCTTGTGATTATGCTAAGAAATGTTCCTTATTTACTTCCTTAACTAATCGTAAGGTACATGTTGCCTGTTATTATTTACTGCAGCAGGAAAGAGACGGAGTTCTATTAGATATACTGTTATGGAACAAATTACAGATGATGTAAATAATATGCTTATATCATGGACTGATGTGTTTAATACGTAAAGCTGCGAGTAACGAATTCAACATTGTAATGGTTTAACTAAAAAAAAAAAACTCGCAAAAGAAAAATAAATAATAATAAATGAACAAGTGAGGAAAGCCAGTTACGTGCATTTTAATACAACGATTTGGCATTTTTAATGCCTGTCAATTTCTCTCTCTTTAACTCTCTCTGCTATAGTTGACATTAAACACGAGGACTATTCGGATGAAGCCTTTTAGGCATACACTGGAATTTGCTGCATCCCCTGGATACCACAGAGGGAAATATTTACATCAGCTTATTTTCTGTGCAGCTTAGTTTCTGTTCCTCATGAGGCTTTTTTACAATATCTAAACACTACATTCGCATTACAAGGGCCTTGCAGAGTTATAGTTTATCAACTCTTTTGAATTTTTCATATTTCGTCCTTTTCTACTTTTCCTATTTCACGGTGAAATTAAATAAATGCATTAAAAACGAATGTACTGTAACAATATTAAATAATTCATCAACTGGATAAGTATTATAGATCGTACAGCCTAAGTTACCATCACAATGTCTAGGGTTGGCTGTTGGAATACAGTTTACTCTAAGGATGAACATATATAGTAGAATAAATCATTATAACTACATCAGCATCCATTATTCTAAACCTCCAGTGGTACAGAATGTCAAAATGTTTTCAAAGATACTTTTTCATGTAACTAATGCACCTTGAGATAGGAATTGGTTTGAAATTTTTTCTTTGTAAGAATCAGGTTTCTATTAATAGTTCCTGTGACCACAGGTATTTTTCACAGCTTGTGAACTTGCCTTGTACTTGGATTCAATTAACGATAAAGAGACTGACCATTGTAAATTCGATCTTCACTGGAAAGGTATTCCTCCATAAGTTGCTACTATTCCTGTGATTGATCTTTATTTGTAAAGACACTTACGTGGCTTGCATCAGCGTACACTTTTAGTCCTGATTCATCGGGCGGCAAGACGAGATAATCTTTGGCTCCTTTTTGGTATGCAAGTACATACGCTTGCCTGCTTGCCCATCTTTCAATGAAAAAGACTGCAACTGGTGAATGGGCGAGACTGCAAACGGTGAATGCTTTATCAGGTCGCATGACATTTGCTCTAACCGGTTTGGTTTAGAACCATTGTTTCCTGAGTCCTGAAAAACGTGATCCAAGCGTTTAAGTTAATGGTCATAATAGTCATAGTCCAAAATTTTATGGTATGGTCTTTTCACTAGTTGACACATCTTTGGGCTACAAGTCAAAGAGCCCGTGTCATCTACATATTTAATGAGTACACATACATACTGACCCTTGGTTATAATATAGATGACGGCATCTGGCTTGCAGCGATACATTCCTTGTTTGGTCTATTTCTTGTGTTAGGTGGATGTACCATTGTCTACTGGATTGTTTTAGTCCGTAGAGACTCCAGATTATTTGAAAACCATTTCTTTGTGTCCATGTATACCGAAGCTTTCAGGTTGAGGCATGTATATGTTTTCTTTGTTGTCAAAGTAACCATTGAGATTAGCTGAGTAATGTCGAATTGATGCACATTTACTTTTTGGTTCACAGCAGTGATCAGTAATCTAATCGTGGTTAACTTACAACTGGCAAGTAAGTTTTGAAAAAGTCAATCCCCCATTTTTTAGTGTTGTCTTTAGCCTCTATTCTAGGTTTATACCTTTCAACTTTTCCAGTTGCAGGTTTCTTGAATTTCAAGTGCCACTTGCTTCCAGAGAGAAGACCAACTAATTCCCATGTTTGGTTTGCAGTGATCCATATTCGTCATTAATGCCTACATGCCAAAGACTTGTAGAGGGGCCAGCTAGGGCTTGTTGCAAGTTTTCAGGTTTAAGTAATAAACTAAGATAGGTGGAGTTACTTTTTGTTCAATGTTTTCAGCAGTGGTGTCTTGTAATTCTTTCCCTTGATGGTAACTGTGGCGACACTCCTGGTAATGTTATGCCAGTTTGTCTCCTTGTCAAGCTTGGTGACATTGTCTGCGTTACTCAAGGAAACACTTCTGCTGAGGCCGATGTCCTTGCTTGAGGAGTTTCAATTTGTGGCACTCCAGGTTGCGTAAGTTCCATGGACGAATTAATAAGTTGAACTGTTCAAAGTTCAACTTCTCCTGTTGCAAATACTGAGAACCAAGGTTTTCTTCACAAATTGTCATCATTCGTGATTTATCGTCGTGAAGTGTATATACTCAGATTCAGTGTCACATCCAATCATAATACAAGCAGCTCCTTGGAAATTATTTCTTACCATTCAATGTGGGTTTCAAGACAACACATAAACTATAAATAGCTTTGAAGTATTTCACTGTTGATTTCAACGTGCACAGCCACAATTGTCCAGAAGTAGTAACTTTGTTTCTTGTATTGGTAAAATGGTTATATATATACACTGCAGTATTAACCATTTCACTCCCAACAAATAGAGGAGGTTTCAATTTTAGTAAAATGCTTGTATAAATTTCTTCAAAACTTTTTGAGGTCTCTTCTTCTGCTGATCCGTTGCAATTCTTTATATGTCCCTCTATTGCCTCCCAGCTGTTTTCTACCTAACATAACTTTTCATCTACTTTTTTGGTCTCAAAATCTGTCCTTCTCATCCATGAAAGGAGTAACATCTTCAACTTTTGGCATCTTTCAGCCTTTTCTTACGTATGCCGATAGACATCCCTGTCCTAAGTAAGAATTCAGCTTGTACATTCTATCTGCTGCGTCATTGAGTACAAGAAATGTGTGCACCATGGCACAGTTGGTTCTTCACCGTACCTTTGCTCTTATGTACCCATCATCATTAACTTCTTCCTGAAGCCAACAAGAAAACGATGCGGGAATCTTTGTGTAAGGCACGGCCTAACTCAAAGGTAGTTGACTACTTCCTTGCTTACAATTGAGCAGCTACTTCCCGTGTCGTGCAGTGCTGGGTAAGTCCTTCCCTCAAGCTTGGTAGGCATGAGAGGTACCAGCCCTTGCCTGGTTTTCACTTCTAGTTATGTCTGCTCCTAACATAGCAAGCTCTTACGATTTTTACAATTCTTCGTCCGAGGCCTTCACTTTTATGCCAATTCTTATTCTTGGCCGGGATGATCTTGTCTGGCTGTACCTCAAGGCGTCACGACCTCGTTTTTTGGTATGTTTTCCTTGCACTCCGCACGAATATGTGCTGGCTTTCCACATGAGAAATAATCTCTACGTCCTGTCGTCTTGGGTTTAGAAGTACGAGTTTGTTTTCAGGGTAGCTTTTCAGCTACTTCATTTGGTTTTGTATGGATAGGTCTAGCATGGAGTGGCTTAGCAGCACACTTTCTACTCCTAAATCCTCTCAGATCGAAACAGTGGAACGAGCACTTAGGTGTGGTAAATTGTCGTACTGGCTTCCCCTGATGATGCTGTTTGTCACCTTTAAGTCCTTGTGTTGGTTGGACTTCCTATTGTTAGACTCTTTAACTGTTCTACACCATGCCAAAGATGGTAGTGCACAATCCTGTGGATCTGATGGTGGTTGACAAGTGCATTGCCTTATGATGAGTTCCCTCACTCGGTTGCCTTCTACTACCAAATCCTTGAGTGTAGCAAACGTTTTGTCCTGAAGACAGAGAAAAAAAATTCTGGGTGACTTTTGCTGAGCACCCTCTGGTTTTTTGGCCTGTTCAGGTATGTGTGGTTCCAGCCGCTTATAATAGGCCTGAATTGACTGAATAAAATGGGAGAACAGCATAATCACGATGCACAAAGCGGTTTTACAGTTCCCTGCTTAACTGTTGAGTAAACTTTGGTGACTCAAACTCTCTTCTAAAGACATCTTGAAAGTTTTCCCTATTGGAAAATAGAGCGTTAAAGGTCAGCCATGGTTCAACGTTTCCTACGAATGCTAACGGCAGAATGGTGTCCATCGGATAGGTGGTTGAAAACTGGAACATTTGCTAATATTTTAGCCGCTCATCCATCGCTTGAGGTAATTTTGGTCCAGATGTGGAGTAGGTCCTTTGGGCAACTTGAAGTTTGCTGCCTAATGCTGAATTGGTGTAGCATTTGCAAACAATTGAGCACCGGTCTGAATCCTGGTGCACAAACTGATGTTATTGTGCTACCTCGTCGTAGTGCAGTGGTGGTCCTATTAGCACTCCGTAGCCCGGTGACAAAACTCCTGCAACAGTTCTTGTCGATTGTCGTAGTGGCTGCATAGCACAAGACTGCAGTAGAGGTTTTTTGTTTTAGTATCACTGGCTGGCACGTCTGAGCATGCGCCGATAGCGTCCCTAACTGTTTGAGTGTGCAAGTCAGCTGAAGACATAAGGTTGAGGAGGAACGTTCTGGTGTTGCAGTGCATCTTGGTTATATGGTGTCCGTGTTGTGATTTCCATCGACAGCCATGACCAACCGAATCAATAGTTTGTCCCTGGTTTCATTCACTCGTCAATGGTAAATATTTCTGCCATCTGAGGTTGTTAGAGAAACTGTGATTGTTGCCTCTCGTCTCCAGAGTGGTCCTGCAACCCTGGTGTTGAGGCGGTTGTCGACCCGGAAGTGCGAGTCCTTTTAGCTTTTTCACAGCTTGGGGTAGACTGCCTGGTTGCCTTTCACCTGAGATACTAATGAAGGAGACATCCAGTACAGGTTGGTGACCTTGCTCATTATTATGCATCACAAAGTTTGTGGTTTTGTTTGCAGGATGAGCTGTAGTTTCATCAGCATCATGGTAGTCTGGTGGATGAATCGCCTCTTTAAGAAAAGTAATGCCATATTCAACCTCATCTTCTGGAAAATGGTCTACTGGGTTTTGAAACTCGGCCAACGGTACTGTGTCGTCCACTGACCAACTAGGCGAATTTTAGTCTTGCCCATTCGTTTGTTGGTCGACATCCACCTGTTGCACACCAACAAGTCAATTGAAATGGCTTCACCATCTGGAAAAGTGTCTGAAATATCTGATCTGGATGTGCCTCTGATGTTAAAAGGCAACCAGTAAATATGGAGCATCCAGCTATCCTTGGAAGTTTTTGCGTTTTTCTTTAAACTGGCGTAATCACACTCGTAAAATGAGTAGAGTGCGAAACTATCAATTACTGAGATCCACAATATATCCTTTAAATGTCTGCACAGAAGCGTGTCCATAAAAATGGACCAGTTTGCTTTGCCTACCCCTGGCAGCACGTTCTTCAAAATTTGTCCCAAAATGGCGGATCCAAACGTGACATTCTTTGGAAACGTGTCGTGCTGCCAATTTGAAGTCGTCCTCTAAATAGTGGTTTGGGGCACCAATTTAATGGCGAGAGGTCCCTCTTTTATTCCATTGGTGGTGGCCAAATTTTGGTGCCCCTTGCGTGAAAATAACGAATGGGCGTGGTAGGTGCATGTTGTCATCAACGTCTGAAATAACTGCCGTTCGATCGCCCGTTTCTTTTTCCTGCCGGCTGCTGGTTGCTGGACTCCAATAATGGAAAAAAAATCCCTCCTAAAACCCAGGTATAGAAAGTACAGGTATTGTACGATCGCTGATGCCGTCATCAATGAATGGAAATGCCGAGAAAAAAAATTCTGCACAAGAGGTTCCTCATTCAAATCACGGACTGGGGTCCCAAGTGTCGAATGGTTACGGTTGAAGTACTGAAACATGCAGATTTAACGTTTAAGCCTCAGATCACTCCTTTACTTGCCCTCCTTTTTGGCCTAGGAATGGCAAACCAAACTTGTTTGATTTACCAAAGCCGTTTACGTTTCAATTTCAAAAGCTTCTTTGGTTGTCGAGTTAACGTTGTTTTAAAAGATTCTCGTTTTGGTTGCCTAGCTGAACGGTCCCTATCCACACAATGACAGGCGTGTGGAGGTACTTCACAGAAGTGTTATTTTACATCGGGTTTTATAATGAGAGGGGTAAAATAATATGCCATCACTGCGTGTACGCGATGTAATGTCATCATACTTTATGTTGGATTTAGTTTTTTCTGATTTATTTCTAAATCGTTCGCATCAATTATCTCATGTCGTGACTATCTCATTTATCACGAATCAAGTTATCTAATTTACCCACCCAAAACTGGTTGAAAAATTCGCCAAGTTTCCGAAAACGGTCGGCCTTTGAAGGTAGTAATATCATTAAACCATGGAAAGGACACCAAGGTCAATCCTAGTAGCCAAGTTAAGTGCACCGACTAATAGTTCGTGGTGATTCACCATGAGCTAGGTAACGTTACGTTGTTTGATACTGATTACCAGGGAACCTAATGTTGAACCAGACATAGTACCAGCCAGTAACAATGTAACTACTTATTCCCGCTGTCGAATCAATGGGCTAAAAAGGAAGTACCGATAATTCTGTACTAGAGAAACCCATGGTGTTGTTAACACTAATCTGGGATAAAGATGACTTGAGTGTTAACCAGTAAAATAAACAAGCATGAAGTCAGTAATAAAATTGGTTAAAAGCATGTGTGGTGCACGAAGAAAATCACTTTTTGCGACGTTTTGGTGTGAATAATGCCCGTTATAGTAATACAAACTATATACTAGAAAATT
This sequence comes from Lithobius niger, assembly GCA_023313725.1. Taxonomy (NCBI): domain Eukaryota; kingdom Metazoa; phylum Arthropoda; class Chilopoda; order Lithobiomorpha; family Lithobiidae; genus Lithobius; species Lithobius niger. The sequence goes on along the minus strand of JAHWFP010014616.1, from coordinate 96,573 downwards.
TTCCGAATATATTCCAGTCTTGCAAAAATTACGTATAAAATACTTTTCCCACTAGGAAACTACAGGTTATAAATTGGCACCTTTCTCCATGTCAATACATCCTCACTGCAATACGCAGATGAAGATTAGGTCTCCTGTTGACAGTTTCTAACCCGATAGAGGTCCTTTTCAAAACTTAACGCTTTTAATACTAATTTTGCACATATTGTGCTTGTTGTTTTGGCGGGATACACCAAAAGTGTTTTTTTTATTAGACATGAAACTCATACTTACATACGGACTTGTTCAACGACGGGTAGTACTCAAACCCAAAATTTCACACAAAAAGTGTTTTCATGTGCAATTGTGCATCATATTGGAGTTCTGATCCACTTTCTGAAATTTCCAGTTGTGGTATGTTCTAACCAACTTAACGTAACTATAAAATAACTGGACGAGCCAAGCAATAACATAAATGCCATTTATTTACAATTATTCTGAGGTTCATTTCTCCAAATCATGTTTTTAGTGTTTACATTTTCTGTGACTCAGTTTTAGTTGCGTTTTACTGGCTAATACCATCCACTAAAGTTACATTCTAACCATCAGAAAAGTATTATAACATGCATGGAGTTGCATATACATACAATTCTTGCCTAGTCTCGAAGTCTGCTGTTATGTCAGCAGAATCCTGCAATTAATAATTATTTACTGGACAGCACCGTACCAAATGTAATAAGGTGCAGATTAAGAATGGCACATCACATTTGGAACTAACACGTTGCTTTCTTAACACCTTGCTCTATATAGGGACACATAAATTACTTACATAATTATAACAATGATTTTAGCTACAACGTCTATCTGTACTGCTTAGGCAGAGCCTTATGAAGAATAGATTATTATGACAACCTTGCATTATATAAGCAAATTACGGGTAAGGTAAGCAAGCTATTTAATATGTTCCTGTGACAAACGCCTCCATTAAGTACAAAGCTAGTCCGTTTCATTATTGATTATATTAGTCCAATTTAACCAATTCAAATCAAACCACGCGTAGCAAAATGTTGAGAATTCTGCTTCTTGCATTTGCCTGTTCGCTTGGTTCTTCGGTAAGTATTTTTGTATTTTACTAATAGGTTAGTATTTTTTGACACTGTGTTGTGGGACCCTGGAATGCACTGCCTGCTAACATTGTCCTGCATTGTCCGGATCAATAAGGATAGTGGCTACGACCACTGCAGGAACAACACAAACCATATGCCAAACTTACACTGTGAAACATACAAAACATAATTACAAATTATAAAACAAAAAACTATTATTGCTAATTTAACAGATTTTGAAACAATGTGGACGCTTCTTTTCAAATTTCTGCGGCAAATTTCGTGCATGTTAGCAGAGCTGCCAGACAAGCTTGCAAAGCTCGATGTTGGATTGCTTCTCTTGGTTTAGGATTCACTTCGGAGTTTGATTGCTTCACATTCAGGAGTTGCTGTGTGAGATTGAAATGAGAACATATAAAACAAACTACTGTGTTATAACATTATCTTTCGGCAAAGTAATTGTGAACTTCAGAAATGAATTATATTCCTGGTATTAAAATAGTGGCTTTTAATAAATGAAAATACAACACAACTATTTTGTTTTTCTAATTCTAGTATTTTGCTAAAACGATGAATGTCTCTGCGTGATACTGCAGGAACCATTATCTCTGCGGGACCATTGTCGGAAACATTTTTTTCTGGGTGGTGTCATGGTATAAATTTAAAAAAGGCTATCGTTTGTTTGGTATGCTGTAAAATTTAAAATCGCTGCAAACATCAAACTCTAAAAACGAGCAGGTACTGGAAAACTTGTTCAAACTTTATCCAGCACTCGTAAATAATTAACAATCAGTTTTACAGTTTAATTGAAACCGTACTTATTGTTTGTTGACTTCATCATGCTCGTCCGCAGATCACCATGAACTGTTTAAGATGAGTGTTCGTGTGCATGTATGTATGAGGCATACAAGTGTACGTTTGTACAACGGTCGTAAGAAATAAAAATTGTGATTCTATGTACGAAGCCAGCAAATTGGAAATAATCATTGGAATAATAGCTATGATCTATCCAGTATCGTCACCTTAGGCCTACAAGCTTAGAAAGCGCTTTCATCGACCAACATGTGCAGCAAATCGCATTACAAACAGGTGAATGTAGACTAGGCAGAGTTTCGCATCTGAGTCACTTCGTTTACTCAGGAACCCGTTTTTATGTGACGAAATCCACACCCAGCGGCTGACATTAGTCTTCTAAGATGTGAATCAAGTTGCTGTTACCTAATCAAAGCATGGATATCCACAGTGAATATGCTGACAGCAAACACTAAATGTTGTTCATAAACTTCACACTAGATACTGCTTATCAAATCAATCGTCGCCTACAATTAATATATAAACGCTTTCCACAGCAAATTGGGTTAATAAAAACAACATGTTTGAATTACGCTCAAAAGCAACCGCTAAGCCACTAGAAGCAAACAATACACGAGGACGTAAGACCAAATCGGCTCAATTAGTGATAAATAAATACAGATACAAACATGATTCCATTACCTTTTAGATTTAAATTTCCAAATCAACAACTTAATCAACACGACCGGCCTTTTCTTAACAAAAGGGAGAAAACGACAACAACGTCAGATACGTTACAAAACTGGTGATTCACCACTGATCTTTACCTCTGGTAATGCAAGGGATGCCTGGGTAGCTGAGTTTGCAATCTCATTGCCTGGAATCCCGATGAGACCTGATACCCAACAAGGTTACCTGTTTGTCTTGTCCTAAAAATAGCACTACAGTATGCTTCTGGATTGAGCGATTCAAATTGATTGCATGATCATGAATATGCCGAATATAGTTTTTTGGAAACTGTTGGTTTCGTACATTTTTTTTTCTGGGTGGAAGGAGTAGCCAAATAATGCGCTAAATGACGCATCAGTTTCACACGTTTTTGCCGTTTTTATTCTTCTATTTGGATGCGATAATAATTTTGTGTATTTGTGGGATAAAAGCTGTTCACTAAACAACATCGTTGCAAAATGTTGCTTCGGATTGATGAAATAGTTATTGAGTCCTAAGTGTTTGAAGTTCATTCTTTAACATTAGAAGTTGTAGGAAAGCTTAGACAAGGCCCTGCTACGCCGTATAATACTAACCGTAACCAATTGAAAATGATACAGACTCGCAAAACGTTTATTTACTTAGTTACGACGGCTCGAAGTTCATGATGAACTTGTGTGTGCCGTATAAGTCAGGTATACGAAAGGCACATGATAACGAATAATATGAAGGTAATATTAAACACATTATTTTCTATCAAGTACTATTTTGAACATAAATCCATAGTGGCATCAGAAACAAAAATAAACACAATGTAGCAGTTTAAGTACCAAAAAAATAATAATCACTAAATGCAAATTCCACATATATCTATATACAGTATATTAAAAAAATGAGATCAAAGGTTTATCTGGGTTTTGCTTAATCGAATTCTGGATTATGCTAGAAGTAGTCAAATAATTAATTTTTAATCTCATTTATCCCATCAGACTGTACCTCGACTATATGAGCCTAGTAATTCTGGACAAGGGAAGGAAAGAACTGATTCATCAGAAGACGGTGGTAAGCAGCAATCATTAGTTTTTAAAGTTTTGATGTTATCCATTTCGTATTTACCGGTGCAGTATAAAATAGTTGTGGGTAGGAGGCCTTCAACGTTAGTTGTTTAGAGAATAAGTTTCAGTATGACTCGTACGGATCATTTTTTGTATTACTAAGGAATTTTAGCAAGTGTAACCGTAATTTTAATTAAACTTTTCAGCACAAATTAAATAAATATGGTCAAAAACAGGACTGAAACGTGGTGTTATTAAAAAGAGAGCTGTTACAAAAAATATTAAGTAGGAGAATAGGAATGACAGTTAATGGGCACTACTATTATTGTGTAAGGCTTACGTTATGGTAGGGAGTAAACTAATCTAAGTCATTCCGTAAAATAGGCGCAAGGCTTCACCGCAACACTTGAATCCACTTTAACCGTAATGTCGGAATTTGCAAGGTATTACTATAGATTTCTATTTGGTGTACTAGCTTACAGCTCGTCTAAAGATGGGTAAATTTAGTATAATAACATTCTAAAATGACGTGGCTCCATTTTTTTGGGTTTTGAATTACTATACCAAATCATCCTCTCCGCATTCTAATAACGTTCTAAAATTACTTTGATCCTTTGTTTTCCAATATTCGCAAACTGCGATAAAGACTTTTTCCTGTCTCTCTCCGTCAATCCCCTTCCCCCACCACAAGCCTCCACAAATGTTTATGAAAGTAAAGCCACACAAAAGTCTCCACAACCTTCCTGGCCTGCTTGTTCCACAACACAACACTATTCCAATCCCTCAACATCTCTGTAATGTGTTTCGCTGAGGCAAATCGGGTCTCTGCACTGTGACTGGCGTTGGCGCTAATGACCTAGCTGTCAACGCGCCGTTAAACCTAAATCCTCCAACCCCTCCCCGAATCTCCATACTAATTACTAATTCTCCCTCAGGGTCCACCGTTTTACTTCCTTTGGTCTTGAAATTTGACACAGAAGCCACCTGTGATGCAATAATTAGTGCTAATGTTCCCCCAGTATGTGCTTCTGCCTCCTCCCCTCACTCTAACCCTCTCAGTTCTTCAATCCTTTCCCCAGTTTTATAGTAATTATGCACTAACTTTATTCAAACATCCCTTCCATTCCCAGAACAAAAGACATCTATTTTCTTACTTCTTGCATGCTTCGATTTATCTCCGCCTCCCTTCCATTATCAGAATCAATTTCGAAACGAAATTGTCGCCTGACGCATTATTTTCTTCTTTTCGCTTAGCATCCTGACAGCATTAAGTACCCAGAGAGTTGACTGGGATCTCGTTACTAAATATAGTGCGGGAGCGTATGTCATATCGTGAGCTACTTTGTGAGGCATATGAGTGAGGGGTAACAAATTTCTCGTTAGACTATGTAAAAATTGACTTTTGATTGAGGGCGCCAGAGAACCCTGGGGGTATTGATGCTGTAACATACAGAAATCTAAAATGGCCTCGGTGTAAAAAGTGTTGTTCAAATGTAACAATTCAGGGTAATAAATGTAATGTATTTTTCAGTATTCAGTATGATGTCAATTAGTAATTGAATGCTGATAATGTGAAATCTTTGTCTGTAAAAGCCACTACGCAAAAGAGCTGGCAGATGGGACATTTGTACAGTTTTTGCTATAATCTTCTTAATATCAATTCCAACGCCAAAAATGAATCGCAGTAAAGTTTTGTAACAGATAATTCTGGTTAAACTTTTTCCTGAAGCATTCTGTGATTGGACTTATTGTTTAGGAGATAGTCGTATAGAAAGGTTTACGATATTATTTTAAACCAGTTTCCGAATGGGAAAACGTGCATCAACATAGAACGGATCTTAAAGAACGGATTCATGCAATTAAGAAACACTGACTTAGAATCTGGGTGTTGCCATCGTCTCACTGTTAAGAATCGTTGAACTAGTCAGGAAAATTGACAAAACGTGACCACAACAAATATGGCTTCTTTAAATGGTCGTAGGACTTCCCTTCTAAAAGATTGAAATTTTTATTATTGATGTAGTACCAATAAATCCAAAGTGCTCACTTTGCTAAATTGAATTTTAGGAAAAAAAATAGTAATTTTTTTCCTAAAATTCAATCTAGCAATGACCACTTTGGATTTGGGCCTATGGAGTCAGTATGCCATCACCCACCACCGAAATTGAGCTTCAGCAGCTAACGCAGATTTTGCCCCACTCAAATGCTATATGCATTAACTCTCGCACTATTTGATGAATTGGTATAATGGCTTGTAGCGTATAAGCAATTATACCGATTGGTTTAAAACTGATACAAATACCTCGTATTCAGTTCATGATTTGTTGTGAGACATTGTCTTAGCATCTACGGCCATACATGAAGCTGCAGACTGAATCTACTCCATAAGCTTCCGGTGGTAGTGAAACGCATATGACTTCTATACTAAGAATATGCGAGCTTGCTGTCTTAACTTCTTTGAAGGGAATTTATCACTAGAACGGAAAAATTACTGCCACCTCATCACGAATGCCACTACAATGTGCACTATTATACATGAATTTTCGAAATATTACAAATTGTAAATTCAGTGATGCTTCTATCAACAAAAATCCGAAGTAAAAAATAAAAATTCACAGGGCCGCCATCATCAACATATAAAGAAATTTATTTTTTATAACTTAAGTCAAAATAAAAAACGTAATGACTATCTAATATTTTATCAACCAAATGTTACAAAAAATGGCTGAAGACTGTCAACAGGTTACCTTGCATCTTTGTGTAGTGCAGTTGAAGGACTTTACTACCAAAGGTGAAAACAAACAAAGTTTGCAGAGGGTTGTTTGGTGTTTTTGGTGTGTTTGACTGGCGATAAAGAAAAATTATTGATTTATTATAACAACGTTCGCACAGTTGGTGATAGCAGCAAACAAGTGGTGAGTTAGGGTACTAATTCATACCAAATATTGCTCAAAATATTGTATGAAGGAGGTCAGAAAAATAGTGTGTATGCAGCACAAAACACGAATATTCAGAAGCACTACACATTTACATAAAAATTCACTGAAGTTTACTCTTAAATATAGAAACATGGACTTTTAAATGTGTGGAGTGTCATACTTTTGCATGACAACAAAGAAAAAACATGAAGATTTCTAATTCTTACTTCGTTCTGCACCAGCAGTATGAATGCCTCACACCATTATGAAAATATCTAACTCTAGCTACAAAAGGGAGGATTGAGAGGGTTCCTTGGTAAATGAAGAACAGCCAACAATGAAGAACATGGAGAACAGTGCCAGAACCCCATAGCCACAGTGTATGAGATTGTATCACGGCTTTGATCTCAATACACGTGAAACTAAAAAGCAACTCACAGTAGGCAACTAACGTATATGGAGCACACAAGCAAATGTCGTATAATCGTTTCCACGAGCATAAATCGATGCACATACACCTTTGGTCAAGCACAATAGGAAAAACTGGTGGAAAATAGCAAGAATGAACTAAGCCTGTGCACTCGAAAATAAGGTGCTCTCGATTTATGAGCACTCGTATCACCATATAGGCAAAATACGCCAGCTGATAACAAGTTAGGCGTACTGCTATCGTCGTCGCAAATCGCAGTAGGTAGTAGAAAGATGGATTCACTCGAATGACTTAAACATATATGGTAAATTCCACTGAAAAAATTAAACCTTAAGTTACCAGTTCAAATAATTAGTAACTTATTGCCAGTTCTTTATACCATAAAATTACGGTTGATGTCGTTAAAATGATTCACCCATGAGAAAACTTATTCATTTTGTGCACCATAGCTTCCTTATCATAAAAATCTTAACCAAAGCAGAACAAACTATGACACAAACATCCAAACAGATATATTGACACACAAAATCTAAAAGTAGTCGAATGTCTGGCGCCAATCGCTGGGGTCGATTGACCCACCGTAGTTTGTCCATATTTATTCATCTTTCGAATTCAGCCAATAGAAACGTTCATCATTTTCGTGATCGAAAGTGTTTCATCGTTGCTTCCAGGTGCATTAAATTGAATAATGACAATGAGATACGTGAGAATTGTGCCCATGATCTGCAATAAAATGTATGGCCTGTAAAACACTATTCATATAACTAGTTTTACACCAGTAGTAAACAGTACTTACAGAGGTGAAAGTTCCCATATTCACTTGAAATAAATTCCCTACTGCAGATATCACAGGCAGAGTCTGGCTAAGCTTGTTAGACAAAATTATAACCTGTTGAATTAAAAAAATTAGTTTTTTTTTACTTTAGTTCTAATTTGAATTTACAGGTGGTCTCAGAAATAAAATCCAAAAATCTACTTTTGGCAAAGTGACATATGCTACATTTCGTTTTATTCTCAAGTGTTTCAGTCGCCGTGATTATAAAATTTGGATCACAAAAAAATACAGCTATTGATCTGCATCACATTTCATGCGGATATCCACACTAATGAATTATTCTACTTTTTCTTTTACTTGACAAGTTATGACAATAAAATCATGCATGCCCAAGTTGTAAGAGAGGCCTAGAGACCCCACCAAGCATTTCTCAGTCATCAATATCCCAACAATCACTTACACAATTTTGTTGACTTTCAAACTTCAAACCTACAAAAATGTAACATACGTGATTTACATCAAGCCCATGGCCACCACTAATGCTAGTTTGAAAAAAGCCTAATTTTTCTGTTTTAAAATGCAACCATTTTCGAAGGTAAACTATCTGTAAAGCTTCGTTTCAGCACTATTGAGTGATGTAGCCATTCTACTCTGCAGGGAGTTTTGTACCTTCGATTATGGTCACCCATGCCAAACAGAAAATTTAGGATTTTTTTGTTCGACTTTTATTAAAAGAGTGGCCTACTTATATTAGCAGAACGGTCAATTTTCCCTTCAATTTCTTACCTTCCTCCTAGCTACATAGACTATCTGGACAAATAGTGAAAAATGGAAAGGCCTAATTATTTTTTAGAAAACTAAAAAATTCACAAGTTGAAAAGTTATTAATAGTCTTGAATGTACCGTAGCCTTTTCCAAGTATTTATAGTCAATTGTTTATATTTGGAACACACTGCTTTCGAGATCTAACACACTTCAAGCCATATATAGCCATGGCATCAGAAGGCGAGAGGGATAAGTTTCCTAAGTAATTCTCACCGGAAGTTCATATTGTCTTTTGCATGCCACAATTGACAAGTGCACGAGGATCACGTCTTGACCCTTCTTTTCCGGAAAAGAATGCCCAGGGTGGCTGAAGTCAGGCTATAATGCTAACGATCAGGCTACATTGCCCCGCCGCAACACACTGCTGTTGAACCTGCCCAGGTCAGCATGGCTCATCCAGTTCATCGATTTTAAAACATAGAATACCTCAATTTAGCACGCTAAAAGATTTCTGGAAGAGAATTCTGGAAGGGAATTCCCGAAGACACCCCTAACCACCTTGCAAGGACCGTAAATAATTACTATTCTTTTCCTATTAGAAATTAAGCACTACTATTGCTTATACAGTAAATGAGGTCGCTTCCTGACGATTCCATGACGTCATGCAATAATGTTTATTATCATTTTCGGACGTTTCTTTTCCCCTCTTCGACCTTGGTCCATTTTGATTAACAGGAAAAACCTTCATTGTCTTTTATCCCACAGAGTCAGCAAGGAAGTTCCAATCTGTAATTTCAAATTAGTTTCAAGTAATCCAACTACCACCACACAGCCATATGTAATGCCCATGCCATGTGAGAACAATGTACTACTTCAATTAAACAAGCTTTACGTTACGACAGTTAATCATTAATGAACCAAAAACCCACTTTAGTCACATGTAGTAAGTAATTACCTGAAAACTTTCCGTGGATGACAAATTGTTTGGATGAATATCGTTCAAGGTTTCCAATGCGAGTCTAGCCTAGGAAATAATTATGAAAGAAATACATGCGATAAGAAAGTAATATTTTTTAAAAACAAATACTGGCCATAAATTGACTTCTGAAGAATATAATTATTTGAACGAGTGATAGTCAGGATTGTTATGTATTTTTGTTCCGAATTTATGAAGATCCGCAAAGCGCCACTTTTTATGGAGAGCTTGTACCATCAGGAGTTTAGAAATCGATGTTTACATTTGCTCAAAAGCCTCTACGGCTGACATCTTAGAAATGTCAAAATGGCTGCCTTAAAAACGAATACCTTGGAAAGAAATAGGAAGTTAATTTGAAACGGTGTTCCATACAGCTGTACCTTCCTTTTTGAAATGGCAATGGTGAATACTATTATAGGAAACACAAATATTTTGTATGATTACACGTTAGCCCTTTCCATTCCTGAACCATGTGACAATACAAACTTTGTTGAGGACACTGTTGATGGCAAGGACATTGGACATGGCACAAAATAACAGTATAACAGAAAACTAATGAACCAGAAGTTATCACACCGAATGAGGAACTTAGTAATGTCATAAACATTACGGTTCGTCCTTATGGAAGCCTCAGCATGAATTTCCATATTACACATCAAACTTTGAACTCCCATAGTTTCAACCCGAATTGCAATAGATCAACAAAATTAGATATTTGGTGTTGTTTCGTAACTATTTCACGTCATTACAAATTTAATAACAATAATCAAACCGTTCGGCGTCCACAGAATGGCCATTTCTTGTTGTTGCTGTTTTTGTTGTTGTTGTTGGGACACTTTGCCCTCACGATTCCCCCCTCATTATCGCTCCATGAGGCTGATACCCGAAAATTCTTATTGACTTTGGTAATAGCATTCATTGCGGTACACCAGTTATTCCTGGCGGTAGAAATCGAACCAGCCATGGATTCCCATGAAATACCACCAAACCCTCCCCAGAATCTCCGACTCCCCCTGTGCACCCGCAAGACGCCTCGGTGACCAACAAATTTTTGCTGAACGTACTAATAACATGCATTGTAGCAGTAGAATTCGACCTACGTACGGAACCCCATGAGATAAACCCAAGGGCCACCCAGTGCCTCTCTGTATCCTCTCCATGAGGCCTATGACCAACAAATTCTAGTTCGATTTGTACTGCTAAGAACGACTAGTGTACAAATTCATGTTTTAGCACGATCAGAAAAAAATTGTTGGTCAATAACCTCATGCAGGTGAGTGTTGTGGGGGACACAGGGAATCTCGGGGTTTCAATAGATAGATAATTAATAATCTAAAAATTGGCTTAGGTACCAAATGTTTTGGCTTTTAGCTCGATGTGCATGATTAGCCCAAATTCTGGACTGTAATAACATGTAACAGTTGTAACAGCTGTAAACTTGGCGATCGAACCAGTGAACCGATTCTAAAATGTTCTAGCTTAAAACGTATGAAGAAGGCCTAGGGCCTTGAACGCTATTTTAATGTGACTACAATTGTTGTTGTTCTTCTTGTTAGGGAAATTCTGCTTTCACATAGATATCGAACCAAAGAACCGATTACTAATTTTTGTAGCATAAATTGAGTATTAAAAAGGCTCTCTTATAAAAAGTTATTTTAAGGTGACTGCAGTTGTTCTTATTCTTGTTGGGAAATTTTGCTCTCGCCTAGAGATCGACCCAAAAGAACCGATTGTCAATTTTTAAAGCTTAAATTGAAGTGTTAAAAGACTGACATATAACAGTCATTTTAAGGTGCTTACAATTTTTCCTGGAACAAAAAAAAATAGATATTAGTATTAAAAAACGCTAAGGCGTATAAAATACGGATGTAAGCCTTAAAAACCTATTGCTCTAAAAGATCATACATTAGAAAGAGTCATGTAAGCCACCAGCGTCACATTAATGCGTGTAAAAGAAACTCCAGCTTGTTTTTTGGGACACTGGAGAAACTTAGTGCGACGCTGATGGCTTACTCGTCTTCTAATATCTGTCCTTTAGAGCTTAAGTTTTTAAGGCTTACATCTGTATTTTATACGACTTAGCGTTTTTAATAGTAATTATGTGTTTATCGTACCGTGTAATAAACCAAAACATGGGCTGTATAAGAGAGATACATAATGCGACTTGTCTTCAACTGGTATTTCTGAATCAAACGAGGTTCGTACTCTCGGGTGGATGACTGCATCTTCTACTTCGAGATCAGAAGAAATCAACTAATAATCAGGTCGGTATCGATAACTGCCGATATTTTTTATCCGATAATTGGTTCAATTTTGGATTGGTTTAATGCCTGTACCGATGTCTGATTCGCTGCCAAAAGCACCTTGGGGGCTTGACTATTTTGCATAATCACAAATTCTGCTCGCAATTGTTTGACTCCTGAAAAAGTAATTAAGTTGTTGTTCGTAATCGGATCATTGCTAGACCTAAACTTTGTTTACTTAATATACCACTACTAGGGCCATCGTCACTTCCACTATCAACATAATGGAATGGGCTCCACTTTTCTGCTGTTTGGCTGGGTTTCTCACTTCCATCTTCCCATCTGTTCCCTCACTACTTCTTCAATGGTGTGGCCGCTTTACGCGAAGCTCCTATTAACTTGGAAGTTGTGTAACATTTACTTTCAAACTATAAGTCGTACCCGGATTTGCTCAGGGTTTTGTTAACCCCGTAGTTGTTTCTCAGTTTTTGACCTTCTCCCCTCCTCCTTTCCTCCCTTCCTACCTCTTACCGTCCCCTCCCCTTCCATTCCGTCCCTTTGTCACATGTAGTTGATTTTAAAAGGGGACTTAAATTAAATACTTCCCGTCCCCCTACTCCTGTTCATTCTCATTTTGCAAGATTTAGCAAAAACTGTTCGGTCTCCATCATAAACAACTGGAAAAAATTACCTTTTAGATGTTTAGTTAATGTGTTTCATATGCTTAATCGTAACAGACGCACTGCCTCTCTAAACCTCTTTATTTATTATAGCGAAAGCATGCCAAGAGCAGGGCTAACATACACACTGCCAAAGCACGGGCACTGCTGTTCACTGCTTCCCCCGACAACCAGTCTATCACTTTGGCTTGTGCGAACCATACTGTATGTAAAAGAAACTGTGTGAAACCTTCTATTTCGTGCATGATGGCATTTAAGACTTGCTGCAAGCCCAACGCGCAGAGAAAATTGTTAGTCGAGGCAATACGCCTTTAACAATCGGACACGGCATTAGCTTAACAATTGACCAAGGCTACGGCTCTCTCGTTGTTGTTTGGCTGTTGTCTATTGGCTCTTCCCATTTTGCACTCTGATACTTCCTCAACGATTCCGGTTTTTTTGGCTGCACTTTGTCCAGACTCCCACGCTACTGCATGCAAAGTGTGGTTTTCATAGTCCTTGTGGTTTTCACGTCATGCGCGCTCTTAAGTCTACGTTGGAGTGAGATAAAGGTGGAGCTCCAATACAACTAATATAGAATGCAATAGGTTTAAGTCGTTTAACTAATACATGTAGAACAACAGTGCCATTCGGCACCACTTTAAAATATTTGTAAAAGATGGTAAATAATATTTTATTTTCAGTAGTAAGAAATCACAAAAATAATACGTAATTTCTTAATTATTATTAAGTATATTAATTTTCTCTTGGTTAAAAAAAAGAATATGGGCATTGGATCAGATTGCCATGAAATGACGGTATTGTTCGGCCAAAACCTGGATCGGTCGATCATTAACCTCAATGCAAAAACCCAGTCTGGGCTGTCTTCAAACCACTTGTCCTCTTTGATTTCCCTAACTAAAGAAGTTGTGTTGCAATTTCCAGTTGTACATTAAGTGGTCAAAACTTCTGACAGCATTGTTGCATGCACAGAAACAGGCACACAAAATCCAAACTCAGTTTATAGTATTCGCCCTAGCTTACTTTGCTTGATCGGCCATTTATGAAACAGAAGCCTGTTAACATGTATGGTCTCTCTACTCTCGGTTATTACCTTGGTTGTAATATGATCAGCTTCTGCACACAGGGTGAATAAACGTTGTAAATAGATCAGAGCAGCCGATGAATTTAAAGCAGAGTTTGAAATTGAAATACTAGTAGTTAGTGCAAAGTAGCACAGCAAACCAAATTCAACAGCTAGACGTAGTAACATTCCAGAAACAAGAACTGAAAAAGCCCTTTGTACAGCTTCAGCCAGTTTGTATACTTGCTCGTATTTATGATGGATATGATCAAGGTATTCACTTAGCCCATTAGTTTGTACAGCAACTACTTCTTTTATTTCTGAATTGAGGGTTGAAAAGCATTCAGCACATATCTTTGCAGTGATGATGAAAAATGAGCAGACAAACACATCGTGGCCACATAGCAACACACTGTAAGCCATCTCCAACTTTACATCATCAGTAAAGTGTATTGCTAAAACCATTAAAACGGATACATTCACTGCACCAAGAGCGATCTGAAGTAGTACAGGATTGACTAACAAGCTTTGCCTGTTAAATCTTCTGCCTATCACGTTCTCTGTAGTGATCAAAACCCGAATTAGGTTGTAAAATCGCTTTACTTCAATGGCGAAAAAAACTTGAATTAAAAATATGAAACCAATCACCATGAAATACATAGCAAAGCACACTGCCTTTGTGATTGGTGTGAAGTTGAGTGTGAAGAAGGATAAAGTCTTAATCCGAAATAAAAGGATGCAAACTACGACAATTTTAGTCACTAAAATGTATAATATGCTCAATGCATGTTTCCAGCGACGATATTTAGTTTGGTTTTCTGAACGTCCAATAAAATCCCATGAAAGAAGGCCTAACACTTGACCCAGCCAAATGGAACGTCGACACGTTTCGTTGACACGTGAATTCTCTCTGTCGATTTTCATCGATGGGATCTCTACCACGTGGAATGGAGTAACTGTGCGATGCATGTTGATATTCTTGAAAACCCAATACGGGTTGTTGTTGCAGTAACAATTTTAAGTTATTAAACAATCTGCAAACGAAGAAAAATATATTGTGAAATGAGATATTGAAAACGATAGATGATGAACTAATAATAGGGTTAAAAATATAGGCAAATGCAAGGCAAAACGTCATTTTTTTCAGGTGTTTACCATTGTGTTCAGTCCTGACAATGTTTAAAAGATTGAAACCGTTCACAAAAACGTAATTTGCTGGGTATTGTCATTTTGTTTGACACTGACATTAACAATAAAGGTTTAAAATAGACACAAGCGAGGCAATGCTTGATTTTTCAAGTGTCTGCAATTTCGTGCTGAAAATATTTTAATAATTTATGGATGTATACATAAAGCCAAAAAAATCTTGCTTTGCCTATCTTCAGGCTATCATGTATATTCTTTCGTTATTCTCTCGTCTGGTCATCTTGTAAATTTATTATTTTCTAGTTCTAATATTGACTGCTCGCTAGCTTCAGTCACTAATTAATTTTTAATTTTATTGACACAACTTGCGTGATAAATGGCTAATCCAAGACATGACGTGCTGTTTCTTTCATACCCTCCTTCTCCTCAAAACAATGTTGCAGGAATCTGTGCTCTGTGGCATGGTGTGCTCATTGAAACAAGGTATTACATGGCAGATTGCGGCTTTGACTTTGCATATGGACGATGTTGACCAATTTCTACAAGTGTGAATCACTCCTATACAACCTGAAGCTTTTTTCTTTCGTGGGAAGTGTCGTTTACCAGAAAAATCAGTCAGGGCGGGTGCCACTTCGTACAACCGAAAACGTCAGCCTACCAAGTGTGTGACATCCTAACATTATTATCTCTGTGTGTGGGAAACGTTTATCTCCAAGTATAAAGTTTCAAATGCAGAAGTGCTGTCAAGCGCTGCGTAAGCGGTACCCTACCAAGTACCAAGTGTGACATCCTAATATTATTGTGTGGGAGACATCTATCTCCTCATGTAAACTTTCAAATGCAGAAATACTGTGAAGCGCTGCATAAGCGGTACCCTACCAAGTGTGTGACATCCT